>LBNU01011641.1:258934-278617 GCA_014162995.1 Artemisia annua | reverse complement strand
ATGATAAGAAGTGAAGATGACAGAGAGAAAATGTGAAATGTGAAATTGAATAATGAAATTGTTAGTTACAATACAACTAAGTAGAACTATTTATACTACTATACTATCTACTGTTACATTGCATCTAGACATGAATACATACAGGGTACATTACATTTCTCTACACTTGATTAGACAATTATGCAGTAGAATCTTCATCTTGTGGAAGCTCTGTTTGCAGCTCTGTACATTGTGTACAGAGTGCCATTGACTTTGCATTGTTCCATTGTCTTGACCTTCAGTAGTCTTGTTATCCCCCCCACAAGTTGGCATTGAGTAAGGATTGCAAATGCCCAACTTGGATAAACATTGATAGTGTAGTGCCCTGCTAAGACCTTTGGTGAATATGTCTGCCACTTGTAACCTTGTAGGAACATAGGAAGGTAAAATTTCCTTTGCTTTGATCTTGTTTCTGACAAAGTGACAATCTATTTCTATGTGTTTTGTCCTAGCATGGTGAATAGGATTGTTTGCTAAAGCAATAGTGGAGATGTTGTCACAGAAAACTGGTACAGGGGTAGGTATGGAGACCTGTAAGTCTTGAAGAAGACATTTGAGCCAACTAATCTCACATGAATTATCTGCTAGAGCCCTGTATTCTGCCTCAGTTGAGGACCTAGAGACCACCCCTTGTTTCTTAGATTGCCAGGAGATTAGACTAGAACCAAGAAAGATACCAAAACCTGATACTGACCTCCTTGAGAAAGAACAACTGGCCCAATCACTGTCACAATAGGTTGTTAAATGTAGGGAGTTATGGGCTGGAAAGAATAACCCTTGACCAGGGCATAACTTGAGATATCTAAGTACTTTGGTTAGAGCTTTCATGTGAGGTGTTCTAGGTTCCTTTAAGAATTGACTCAATGTTTGTGCAGCATAAGACACATCTGGTCTGGTAATGGTAAGATAAATTAACTTACCAACCAATGTTCTATAGAGAGTAGGATCTGGTAGAAGATCTCCATCTGTGAGATTAAGCTTGATGATTGGATCCATTGGTGTTGCACAAGGCTTTAGATCAAGTACACCTGCTAGGTTGAGGAGATCCAGGGTGTACTTTCTTTGAGACATTGCTAAGCCAGTAGAATTTCTTAAAAATTCTATGCCCAGATAATAGTTAAGTGCTCCCAGATCTTTTATGCTGAATTGTTTGTGAAGAAGAGCTTTGAGATGATCAATGTATACCTTGTCTTGACCAGTAATGAGGATATCATCAACATAGATGAGAATTGAAGTCTGACAGCCTTTGGTGTTGAGTGTGAGTAAAGAAGTATCAGCATAGCTCTGAGTAAACCCAAGACTGAGAAGAAATGTGGTAAGTTTTTCAAACCACATTCTATTGGCCTGTTTGAGTCCATAGAGAGATCTTTTGAGTCTGCACACAGGGTTAGGGATGGATGGTGTAGGGTAACCTTGAGGTAGAGTCATGTAGACCTCTTCATTTAAGTCCCCATGAAGAAAGGCATTGTTTACATCCAACTGTTCAATGTACCAGTTTTGAGAGACTGCAACAGCAAGTAGGGTTCTGACAGTAACCATCTTAGCCACTGGTGCATATGTTTCCTTGTAGTCAATGCCCTCTCTTTGAGTGTGACCCTTTGCCACTAGTCTGGCTTTGTACCTCTCAACTGTGTTGTTAGCATTGTATTTGATTTTGTATACCCATTTGCTGCCAATAGCATTCTTTCCAGTTGGGAGTGTAACAACTTCCCAAGTATCATTGTCTTCAAGAGCTATGATTTCCTTGTCCATTGCTTCATTCCATTTGGGGTTTTTGGAAGCCTGGATATAAGAATGTGGTTCTACTGGCCTATCTATGCTAAGTATGAAATGCAGTGTCTTTTTGCTCAAATTTGAATAATTAAGAAAATTTGAATGGTGATGTTTAGAAAAAGAAGGTGGTAGTTTGCATTGATAATCAGCAAATTTGGTAGGTTGTGTTTTGTGTCTTGTTGAAGTTCTTTTGGGTTGTGGTGGAATGGGTGGTGATGGTTCAGTTTGAGGTTCTGATGTGGGAGTTGGTTCAGTGTGAATGTGTGTTGAAGGTGTTGATGTATGTGTGTTGTGTGAGGATGGTTCAGTCTGAGATGATGGTGAGGTGATGGGAGATGATTCAGTAGAAGGTGATGTTGTGTGGTGTGTGTTTTGTGGTTCAGTAGAAGATGATTCAGGGATGGGAGTGTTTGGTTGAGAAGTTGGAGGTGTGGGAGAAGGTGTTGTTGTGTTGAATGGGATGAAAATTGGTATAGGATTAGTAGAATGGGTTGAAGGTGTTACAATGGGGATGGATGGTGTGATAGTTGGAGATGAATGAAATGGAAAGATGGACTCTTCAAAGGTTACATGTCTGCTGGTTATAACTTTAGTGGTGTGTGGATCATAAAGGAGATAGCCTTTTTGATGTTGTGGATATCCAAGTAAAACTGTGGGTATGGATCTTGGTTGAAATTTGTCTGGTGGATGTTGATGAACATAGGCTCTGCAACCTATTGTTCTGAGATGATCAATTGTAGGTGGGTGATGGTAAAGTAGTTCATATGGACTTTTGTTATTGAGGATTGGTGAGGGAAGTCTATTGATGAGATATGTGGCAGTTTGGATACAATATCCCCAGAGATGTTTTGGAAAATTGGCTTGTAGTTGAAGTGCTCTAGCTACCTCTAACAGATGTTGGTGCTTTCTTTCTACTCTTGAATTCTGTTGTGGAGTGTAGGGGCAAGACAATTGATGAATAATGCCATTTGTTTGAAAGAATTCAGTAAGTGAAGAATTGGTAAACTCTGTACCATTGTCACTTCTTATGATTTGAATGTTTTTGTTGAATTGAGTTTTGACATAAGCATGAAAGTGTTTGACTGTGGAAATGACATGATGTTTGGATGGAAGTAAATATGTCCATGTAGCTCTTGAGAAATCATCAACAATTGTGAGAAACAGTTTGCATTTATTGAATGTACAATGATGATAAGGGCCCCATACATCCATGTGTATCAAATTGAAAGCAGAACTAGCATGAGATGAACTAAGGGAAAAAGGTAAAGCATGATGTTTAGACAATGGACATATAGTACAATGGTGATCTAATGAACTAGAAACAGAATGAGGTAGCTGAGAAATATGCTTTAGCACTTTGGTAGATGGATGTCCCAGCCTGGCATGCCACAATGAGAGTGTACTGGTTGCTGATAGAGAAGTTGCAGTATTGTGTGTTGATGAAGTGAAGGGTGATGGTGTAGAAGGTAGAATGTAAAGTCCTCCACTGATAGTACCTTGGGTTTGAGAGCCATCATGGCCCTGAAAAACACATGTGTCATAAGTGAATGTGATGGATTTTAATGTGTGTTTGAGGATTTGACTGATGGAAATGAGATTGTAGGTAAAAGTTGGAATGTAAAAAACATTATGAAGAGTGATGTTTGATTGTAATTTGACTGAACCAATTTTAGTGACTTTGGTGGTATGGCCATTAGGTAAATGAACAATGATAGGGGTGATGCATTCAATGATATTGTGCATTAATGTGAGTGATATGCATATATGGTCAGTAGCACCACTATCTATAATCCAAATTTCTTTAGAACCAGAAATGAAATGAGCAATAAGTCTATGTGGTTTACCTGCCATGAAGTTGTGTGAACCAGAAGTGGAAGCCTCATTGTTCTGTTGCATCATTAATAGGACTTGATTAAGTTGATTCTGAAGCATGTCCATCCTAGCAGTCACAGAGTAGTCAGGTGGCAGGTTCACAAGGTTGGGTGATTCACTGGAAGGAGTCTCAATTGGTGTGTCATCATTTGTCATAGCCATATTGACAGTCCTTGCCCTGTTCTGAGTCTGTCTCCTCTGAGGTGGAACATACTTGTTGTGAAGTGGATGACCAATGGGATAACCAACCAATTTGTAACATTCTTCTTTGGTGTGTCCTTCCTTGTTGCAATTACCACAAATCACCCCAGCTTTGAATGAACTCCTTTTGGTCTGTGTCTGTGATTGTGAAGTGGTGTTTGGTGTTTTGTTTTGAGAAGCAGTGTTTGGGTATGTAGTTCTGTAAGTGTTGAGAGCAAATGGGACTGAATTAGTGACTTGTTTAGGTACCTCTCTTTGCTTCTCTTCCTGTCTGAGCATGCTATAAGCCTTGGCTACCATGGGAAGAGGCTGTAGTAACAGAATTTGACCTCTAAAGTTTGTGTAACTCTCATCCAATCCCATCAAGAACTGCATTAGTCTCTTTCTCTGATCTCTTTCTCCATTGGACCTCCCATTTTCACACACACATCTGCAAGTGCAGTTGTAAGGAGACTCCAATGCATCCAACTCATCCCATAACCCTTTGAGTTTGTGATAATAAACCTCAACAGAACTGTTTAACTGTTTCAAGTGAACAATCTCATTGGTAAGTTGATAAATTCTGTGATTGTCAAGTTGTGAGTAATGATCTTCTAACTGATGCCATAGAGAATGTGCACTGTTCACAAAGTTTAGATTATTGCCAATTTGCTCTGAAACTGTGTTAAGAACCCAAGAAATGATCATATCATTGGCTCTTTCCCAATATGATCTTATTGGTGATGAGATATCTGGTTCCTCAAATTCTCCATTAATCAACTTCAACTTGTTTCTAGCACTCAAAGCTATCATCATGGATCTTTTCCATGTACTGTAATTTTCAGAACCAGTGAGTTTCTTGGCAATCAAGATCATTCCAGGGTGATCTTGAGGGTGAAAATATAGTGGATGATTAACTGAATTGATGTCATTAGCTGCTGATGTACCATCACTGGAACTGGCAGTTTGAGTCATCTTTTGATTGATTTTGTGATTGAGTTTGAAAATTATGGCAGATTATGACAGATTATGGTGGTTTATGACAGATTGAATTTTGGCGGGAAATTCGGTTATGGTGATGAATTGATAGTGTTTGACCAGAAAGATGATGATAAAAGTGAATAGAATGATGAAAAGAAGATTAATCTGTGTGTTTTGAGTGATTTTGATGAAGATATGATGAAATTATGATGGTTAACAATGGTGGAAGTTTGTTATGACAGTTTGTTATGGTAGTGAAAGGTTGTTATGATGGTTTGTTATGACTGGAGTTAGTTAGTAGTGGCGGAAGTATGGTGGTTGTATGGTAGAGCAGGATGTTGTCTCTGATACCATGATAAGAAGTGAAGATGACAGAGAGAAAATGTGAAATGTGAAATTGAATAATGAAATTGTTAATTACAATACAACTAAGTAGAACTATTTATACTACTATACTATCTACTGTTACATTGCATCTAGACATGAATACATACAAGGTACATTACATTTCTCTACACTTGATTAGACAATTATGCAGTAGAATCTTCATCTTGTGGAAGTTCTGTTTGTAGCTCTGTACATTGTGTACAGAGTGCCATTGACTTTGCATTTGTGTTCTTGAGATTATTTAGAAAAGAAAGTGGAAGGAAAGTTTGGGTATTTTGGATACAAAATCTTTCGCCGGATCTGGGCAGAAAAGGAAGGAACTAGTTTCTTTTCCTTTATTCTTCACTTATATTCTTCTCTTCTTTTTTCTTTTCTTTTCTTTTAAGAAAAAACTGGAGAACATAGTGCTATAGTTTTATTACCATTATGTTGATAGTTTAAGCTATGAAACACTTGAAAAAATATTTTGGATACAGTTATATTTTGTTGTATTATAAAAAAGAGTAAATTACATGATCGTCGTTGTGCTTAGCCTCGACTTACACGTATAGTCCTTTTAACTTTTTTGATTCCTATCTCTCTCGTAATCTTTAACACTCAGTCCCCTTCCACTAACGGTCATTTGTCCCATTTGGATAGCACATAGGGGTGTTCACAATTCGGATATTACCCACATTATTCAAAAACCGAACCAAACCAAACTGATTTAAAACCGAACCGGAGATGAGTCCGGACAGAAAAGGGCTAAGACATGATATCCGAAGCATGCTCAGACATAATACGAACCTTGGTGCCCCACTTGATCTCATGAACCAAGCAATGAACCTTTCCAAGACATTTTCAAATATTTGAATGAGGTGAAACGAGAGTCTAGTTCGGGGCCAGAAGCACCACTACCTACAGGCTAAAACAAACAGCCAGACCAGTCGTTGGATAAAAACGAGTACTTGCTCATGTTTCCACCAGACTCGCCATTCAGGGTCCTTGTCCGAGCCCCAGGTACACCACTTCCCACTGGCTACTACAAGCATGTGGACCGTTCACCAGATAACGAGTACATGATCATGTTTCCTGCTGAATCACCCTTTAATGTCCTCCCTGCTAATCCTCCTAATTACAGGTTGATACTACATCCAATTCAAATTTTCAAAGTTCAAAGCAATAATAAAGTATATTTCATAATGGATTTATTTGTATATGAACTCTCTATCTAGTTAAACCAGCATATAGATGCCTCCCAGTCCCAGCTAAAAAGTGCATATATTAATTTAAAAGAAAGCATTGGAAGAACTGTTCAAGTACTTTGTGAAGACATGCCAACTTTCGGAGGACATAATTAATGACTGCTTAGATTTTCCTCCCAATTTTCTCAAGGAATACGACAACAATTGAAGCTGGCATTTCATGATGATGATTCAGCATCTTCTGACAACCGAAACCAACACTGGAAATTTTGAGCATGAAGAAACAAACTTAATCACCACCATCCTCCCAAGACATAGTAGGTTTAGAGGCACGCAAGAATGAAGAATGCATTCCTTTAACCCCCTCAAAGAGCACGTTGATTGTCAACTTAAGTGAGCTGGTTGAGCCATTGCCCAAATTTACGCGAGAGATTGAAGTCAAACCCAAGTACAAAGGATTTTATTACAAGGATTATCTGGCTTTGAGCTCGAATATCTCATCAGAATCACACAATGAAATTTAGTCATCAGAGAATCATGATAGGGTTGCTTGTTTAGTTGTTTTCAATGTTTTAATCCTTAAAGGGGTGTTTGGATATATGGTTTATGGGGCAGCAGATGGCTAGTACCTTAGCCAATCTTAATGGCTACAATGTAGTTTCCTGCTGGTGTTGGTGACTCTACACATGGTGGTATGATCACTGTTTGAGAATAGAAAGCTCAATATTTCTACATGATTTCACACAATGCAGAAAGTTTCATGATTATCTGCAACTTATCAAAGGTTGATACCTTATCTTTCAGTTCTGTGATTTGGAATTGAAAGATTTGTTAGCTCACTTTCAAAAGATGGCCTTGTATCTTGATTAAATTGATCTGAATTCTACTTCATAAGGACCTAACAAGTACTCAATAGGCCTTTGTTAGGTAATTGTGTATAAGTTGGGGAATTATGAGTGAATCAGACTAATTTTAATCATAAAGTAGGTTTCCTTTTGAGAAGGGTAAAAGTGAGTTGGTGGGCAGTGTATGAAGATAGGAATAATGAGGAGTGAAAGATAAACCTACTTGGTCCTATCTATACACTGCCAATGGGAGGTAATGGATGGTACTCATGACAAGGTGTGTGTTCCCAGTTATGTGATGCCATTGTAGTAGATGGAAATGTAGCATAACTGGTATAGCCCTTGCTGTGGAGAGGTTATGGGTTCCTAGTGAAGCCCATCTCTTTTTCTACTTAGATCATTGTGGTGGCAGGATGAATGGTCTTGGTGGAAAAGAGTGTGGGAAATGTAGCTATATGGTTAAGGTGCATTTATAACGTGAATGATGTTCTGGAATGATTGCTTGATCAAGATTAACTAGACTGGATGTAGAAGTGTGCTGCATTCTAGTTTAATGTTGTTGATGTATCTGATATAGTTAGCATGTTATCTGATATCAGGTAGTTGAATGAATTGTTTTTTAAATCTCTGATTTTGGGACTTGTCCAAAACAGTCTCTTATGCAAAATTGCATTGTACAAATTTAATATCAGCTCTTCATTATCCTAGATGATCAAATATCAATAGAGACTAGGATTGCAGTAAAATCAATACTCCGTACTAAACCTCTACACAAACAAGAAATAAATCTATTTTGGACATGAAATACTGGTAAGAATTTAGGACAATTCATGATTCCATTGCGGCATTGCCTAGAAGCCTATTTTAATCTATACAAAGACTTTTATTACAGTTGAACAAAAAAATTGTGCACGGCCATTTTTAGTCCTGAATCCGTCACTTTTTGTATAGGGGTTGGCCGTTGGCGGGAGGATTTCTTATTATTAATGTCAAACCAAGTTGGCTAACTGATACAACATGGATAGTAAATAGGTTAGGCAGTCGACTCTTTCCAACTAGAACCCACCTAAACCGTTTATACTTGTGTTGCTTTTCGGGTCATGTCGTCATTTTGAAACTTTTGTAAACAACCTTTTCGAGTTTTCGACCAAGGTATGGGCTACCTGTCCAACTGGGCCTTCCTATTTGATGTTTTGTTTGGGCTAGGCCTCTAAACCAAAACAACCCTTGAAACCTTGATGATCAACTTATTATTTTTACCCTTCACATTTTTACAACCTCAAAAATTTTACTTTGCCCTCTCAATCATGGAACTTAATTTGTAACGTGGGCCTTGTTTCATATGTTGAAAAATTTGTGTTGTGCATGTTGAATCGTGGTATGACAGAAAATCACATGATGCCATTCATGTTAGTGCCCTATTCCCTTCTATATGTAGTAACATGAATTTGACATGTACCAATGTACCATTTGTTGACCATGTTTCATGAATACCCATCCATTTCTGTAGGCCCTTTTTCATAATGTAAAACATTTCACAACACATGGTGTAAGGTTTCCAAGTTGCCAAGAAAACACTTTAAATACCAACAACAATGTACCATGATCTTTTATGCAATTTGAGGAACACGAATGTGACCGAAATGGTCATTAATGTCGTCAAGGACCAATGTGGGATCCTATCTTACAGAGCTACAGTTACGTATCATCGACTTTGTGCATCACATAATGTTACACGTCATTTCGGAAACGAACGAACCAGAATTTCTTAGTGTATTGTTCATTATATGAGCTAGTCCAACAAAGTTTGTGAAAATAATGTTGTACTGAATCACTAGTCTTTTCAAAAACCAATAATGTTTTATGACATAGGGTGGTTTGTTGATCATACTATTACATTACCAGCAAATGATTAGAACCCTTATTGAGTGTCTATGTCTATGGTTCTCCGATGGGACTTAATCTCGTTTTTTTCGTGCCCCAGTCATTTGTTGTCGAAAAAATCTATGTTTTTGTGATGAAATTAGGTCTAGTCGTTTAGCACCAATAATCTTGTATCCAAGCGTGGTGTCGTTCTTAAAAATGAATTTAACCATATGCATTTAACTAAAACTAAACGATAGTTGTAAAAAACCTTTTTACACATGACGCGTATCAGAAACTTCAAGATATTTTGCACAACACCAAAAGAATTCATGTAGTTTACGGGAACCCCGCCATCTTAAGTCCGCCCCAACTAGTGATGTACTCTTGGTAGTTGTCACCAAAACTAGTCATGGCCCTCCAACTGATAATAAAGAATATAGAACATATTAAGAGCTCATAATATCACACCAATTATATGACCCATATTATCAACTTGATTTGTTACCATTAGTGATGGGACAAAGCAGGAGTTATTAGTTGCTATAAATACATAATTAAAAGCCATAAACCACTTATTCAATGACACGTTTAATGATAAAAAGATATAATGCAAATTATATAAGACTTCAAAAATAAATAAAGTTGTATGTATGTAATGAGCATGTAATAACAAGATCAATCATGAAAATCAAATCAAACCTTTTCTTACAGATTCATTCAGTCTCATACCCACGTGATTCCACGTGCTCTTTTTGATTCCAAAATATTTTCTACACATTATTTATGCAACTATTACTTAATTAACAATTTTCCTTAATCTAAAAAAAAAAGAAAAAAACTAAAACCTAGCATTTTCAAAGCCGTGCAAGTCGCTGACTCTATTGAAGGACTTCTTTGTGACCGCAACTTTAGCCAGCTTCTCAGCAGCTCTCCAAGCCGATGTCGGCGTTAACGGCTCACCGTTTTCGTCAACTAGTACTCCTCCTTGCTGTTGTTGTTGCATTATTTGATGTTGGTATTGTACTCTCCATTGCACATCTACCAGCTCGGACTCTAGCCCTTTGACAAACTCTTGAGCCGATACCGACTGCTTTAGCAAAGCACGAGCCGATGACAACAAATGATGAGCCGTGGTCAGCTTGTTATGTTCAACTAAGAGGCGTGACTCAGCCACGGCTCTTGTAGCAATAAAAAGGTTCCTTAGCCGTTCGATCTTTGGTGAACACGCTGAAGACCGAACGGTCTGTGCACGAGGCACTAACAACGCCTTCTCTCCACCGTATATCACTTGTTGTGTCGCGGGATCATTGTAACAACACCTAGCGGATAAAACATGATGATGGGACCCGTTATTCGAAGACCGTGGGACCCTCATTTCGACCAACACCTCCCTCTCTTCCTCCGCGTAAAGATCCCCAAAACGAACCGAACTGGGGTTTAACACAACCGGCTTTCCATTACACGAATAAACCGCGGTTATCTCAGCCGGATCTGAACCGGGTGCCACGCCTAACTCTATCCTCAAATCCTGCGCCACTACACTTAATAAACCACCAACACATTTCGTAAACGCATTTTCCGCGGGTTCATTACTTTCATAACTATACCCATCCCCGGTTTTTTCCAAAGTATGAACCGGTATCTCAACATGAGCAAACCGCGTGGACGACACGTGGTTTGCCTGTTGCCGACCCGAATTAGTATTAGTATTAGTACTAGCATTATCCGACGCGTGGTCTTCATGACCATCCGATAATAAAATAATACTCGCAACAGGGTTTCGCTCCCTTCGGTCTTCCAACACTTTAGTCGCTTTCCTCAAGGCCTCACCCGCACACGTACCTCGGCTCACAGCGAGCTGGTCAATGATACGCCGAGCCGAGCGTTGACCTCTAGCACTCATTCTTTTCAAAGGCAGCACTCTTTTCGGACAAGCCGAGAACGCCACAATAGCGAGCCGATCAGCCGAGCCGAGCGAAGATATAACCAACCTCATAGCCCTTTTCAACATTTGTAACTTAGCCCCACCCATACTCGCACTAACATCCAACACCGCCACTAAATCAATAGGCGCGCGTGTAGAAGACTGGTTCAACACGCGCGCTGGCGGCGGTGCTTTAACTTTTAGCACCAACGCATACGTCTCATGCGTGTCCGTACCCGAAATAACAGCCACTTCTGACATTAACATTACTTCCACATTTTTTAGTACACCTGTTTGTTCAGCTGAAGACGAACAAACAGGTGTACTAAAAAACCCTCTAAACTCCTCATCATCAACTTCTTCCTCCTCATTCTCTTCCTCTAGAGACTCAGCTATGGGAGCAATACCTCTCGGAGTCCGTAACGGCTCATCATCATCGTAAGGTCTAGACTTCACAACTTTGTTAGGATGGAGGTCCTTGTTTTGGTTGTGGTCAATAGTAAGGAACGAGGCGTCTTTCCAGGTGGACTTACAAACGGGGCAAATGAGAGATTTTTCGAGCTTGACGTGATTTGAAATACATGGAAAATGAAAGGTGTGGGAACATTCTGCTGTGAATATTGCTGTTTTGTGACCCGTTTTCACACTTTGTAGACATAATCCACAGTTACTCTGCACAAACAAAAATATATATATCATTACTGTCACATAAGATGTAAACAGTCACACCCCGTAAAATAAAATTTAAAAAAAAGAAAAAAAAAAAAAAAAAAGTACTTACTCTAGAGAAGCCTAATGAGGATTTGAAAATAGAGAAAGGAGATCTAGGAGAGGAAGGATTTGAGTTAAGAAGAGATGATTTAATGTTATTTTTGGTTTTGGTTTTACATCTTAATCTAGGAGTAATATTAAGGTTGTCAATGACAGAAGAATGGAATTTGGCATCAGTGTCTTCGTTTGTTTTGGCACGTAAACGTAACCCTGGAGTAGTAGTAGTAGTAGTCGTATTAGTATTATCATTATTATCATCATTGGTATTGCTATTGGTGCTTTTGGAACGTAAGCTCCAATTGCGAGGAGTTGATGGGTTAGAGCCGAATGATGAGCTTTTGAAAAATCGAAGTTTGCGAGGGCTGGGGGAAGGGTCGCCGAGGACGGGCGAGTCGGACGGGTTTCGGGGGATAGTTGTGCAAAAGGCTCGACGCCAACCGGTTCCCATTTGGTGTGTTGGAATGAGGGGGGAATGTGAAATGAGGAAATGAAGATGGGTTGGTTTGTTTATGGGTGATGAGATTGGAATATATTGGGATTTATACTTGTGTACTATAATAATTGACAAAATTATTTGGTTTTCATTAATCGAGTGAAAAAAGGTCAAATATTGTATGGGATTGTACCCGTCATGGAGACCCCTTTTTGCCTTCTTCTTTATTTACCTTCACAATTTAAACTCTCATACAAATGCACTTCTTAAGTTTTGAATCACAACTGTCTACCAAATTCATAAGACATTGAATTCGAGTGTCTAAACCAAACCACATCTCGCCAAACTCGCAATAAACACGCAGTTTCAATCAACACACGTAATGATTGATTTTGTACACTACTTTTGTGCGAATTTGCATTTTTCTTTCGTAATTGTACGGTGCCATGGTAATGATCAGAAGTATTAGCGAGAGATAAACATGTACTACTATTTGAGACATATTTGTCAAGGTTTGTATAAGTTTCAGTTTACAAAGAATAAGGAGATGTTAGTTCTCTTGCATAAATGTAAAACTAGTATAGTTACCGTGATATATATCAGTTTTTAATTTTAAAATTTGTAGGTGTTTTATTTGGGTTTTCTAGTGGTTTTACTTATCGGTTTTTTTTGTATTTGGCCTTCATGTATAAGATATTCTATGATTGTGTTGTTTTGCCCTTTGTGATCTTTTATTTCAATATATGCCTATTTCAAAATAATAATAATAATAATAATAATAATAATAATAATAATAATAATAATAATAATAATAATAATAATAATAATAATAATAATAATAATAATAAATTGTATGTATTTTATATATATTCAAGAAAACTAACATCTTAGCAAATATTACATTGCATAAAACTATAAATCAGTTTGCTCTCATAAATAAAAAAGTACAAGCACAAGGTATGATTACATATAAAGTCATTGTAGAGTGTTGCTAAATCAACAAATAACCTTATAACATTACAATAACATACTCGATCCCACCGGAGCGGGGGTATGAAAAATAACCCTATAACATTGACAACGCATTTTCACATTTAACTTTGACGAGAAATGAGACGAAAGTTATCCGCTAGAATTCCACTTGCATTACGAAGTTATAGATATTGCGAATGCAAGTTAGACAAACATAGTTCTTTTGCAATTTACTTTGCTATGCAAATAATAATAGTAAAATCAAATAGATTTCATGCAAATTAATGTACAGAATGGTGCCCTTCCAAAAATAAAAATAAAAAAATTTGTATAGCAGGGTTTTTTATTTCTTTATTGTAGCTTTAGGTGGTCAACCATGTGTCTCTAGACATTGGGTATGTCATTACACAAACCGTCTTTGAAAATCATGTTCTCTATTTTTAATTGATTATTTACAAGAAAGATAAAAGTTGTTACACTTCAAAAAGTTTATAACTTAAGATCGTGTCCCTTTTCTTTTGATTACGTTATATGTATATAGACATATAGTGCTACTTATGGTGAAACCAACTAGTTTTACATATGTATAGACTTCAACATTTTTAAAGCTAATCAAAGATTAGAATGACGGTAACAGGCGAGAAAGAACCTATAACTCACATATTTCCATATTGTGAATGATAGGTAACCTCGTCAATTTTTACCCTCGGGTAGGTCGTGGTTGAAAAAACGAGTCCACCAAGATGATGGGCGGGTGACGGCTAATGTAACTCGTCACACTTGTTTTAGAAATATCCGCGTATATACTTTTCAAAATATCCATTAACACAATTTTTTTTAATTAAAATTACAATTATTATATTACTTAAATATACGTAATAAACCCTTTTACCCAATAAATATACGTAAAGTTAATGATATACATATTTAATTGTCACCAAAACTGATTAAAAATAAATCATACTAATCATCAGTTTGAATTCTGATACTATAAGAAAAATATGAATCACCAAAGTATCACATATATTAATTAATGTCTCAATTCTCAAGCCAAGCTCGTTCATACTTGGTCTTGCGATTTTAATACACAGGTAACCACTAGTTTTAAGCAAGAATTCATGAGTCCCAAAAGTATTGGTTTTTTTTTTTGTATTTATTAATGCTATTAGTAATATATAAATTATTGGATAGTTGATTAATTGTGTGCATATTTATCATTATGTCGTAACTTTTTTTTTTTTTTTTTTTTTTTTTTTTTTTTTTTTTTTTTTTTTTTTTTTTTTTTTTTTTTTTTTTTTTTTTTTTTTTTTTTTTTTTTTTTTACCGGCGAAAAATTGAATATATTGCCTTTGAGAGAAAGTTTTAACAATATTGTAGCTGACTGGATTATCAAATGATCACAATGACTAAAGGAAAAACTAACTACATACATTGAATGAGGACATCAGCTCTATCAATAAACTTATCTCAGCAAAGAAGTTGAGTTGGGTCTTCGATCCACTTTACAATGTTGTTATCAGTTGGTTTGTTTGAAGCTTGTAGCCAAAGGAAGCTTTGAATCTGAATCTGAGTACCAATCTTACTCGGGCAACAATAACGGCTGTTAAATACTGCTTCCTTCCTTGCTAACCATATATGCCATGCTGTGAATCTGATCACAACCTTCCAGTAAAAACTAATTCTTCTAACTCTATATGGGTTGCACCTTAATAAACTTTCAAATGTTCTTGGAAGAGGAGATTCAATCCCGAACCATTTAAAAATGAAACTCCATACTAGCCAACTCCAGTAACAATGTAGCAAAATGTGGTTTTCTGTCTCTATACTATTGCACCATTCGCACTCCAGGTCTAGACCTTGAAGATCCATACCTCTCGATGCTAATAGTTTTTTTTTTTTTATGGAAGACCTTTTTGACAAACCAACCAACAAAATAGTTGTAATTTTAGAGGAATACCTTTTAGCCAAACATCCCTAAGCCAAAAAATGCACGAGCAACAACTTCCATCTTCTATAATTTCTTTAGCTGCTTTCACAGAGTAATTGCAATTTTTCCCCCTATCCAACTAAGTTTATCTCTTTTGGTTGAATTCTCCTTGTACTTATCCAGCGTTTTTAGAAATTCCTTTTCCTGAACAACCTCCCAGCTATATAACCTTCTTCTAAACTTGATTTCACCAAAACTTCTCTCTTCATGGGGAGATAGCTTGGTGAACTCATTGACGAAACCCCCTCTATTGATCGAAAGTGAGTATAATTGAGGAAACATGTTCTTCGGAGAATTTCCATCTACCCAATTATTTTCCCAAAATCTTATGCAAGACCCATCACCTAATACCCACTTCCACTGATGTGATCCCACTAGTAAATGACCTTTCTCTTCCTTTTCTATCTTCATAATATCTTGCCAAATGTTTGATAAAAGATGCGAATCTTACTCGGGCAACGATGTCGTAATTATGCTAGGTGTAATGATGACCACCAAGAAACCAAGGACACCAATGCTGCATCAGCTTTCTCTCTTCAGGACAACTCCATGACCAACTTAACGTAACAAAGTGACCGGGACACCACAAAAAATATAACGACAAAAACATTACTCCCCCCGTCCCAAAATAAGTGTCCAGTTTGACTTTTCAGAGTCAAAATGGTCCAACTTTGACCTTAAATAATCTTTTTGTGTTATATAATACTTGATGAAAAATTATACCAATGAAAAGTACACTTAAAACTCAATTAATTCATATATTTTGCATCAAGTATTATATAACACCCGCAAAAATAGATAAGGTCAAATTTGAACCAGTTTGACTCTGAAAAGTCAAACTGGACACTTATTTTGGGACGGAGGGAGTAAATAATCACACAAACAACTCGGTTGCATATGCGGGTGATTCGTCCATTTAGTCCTATTCGACGTGTCCCTTTGATGGGCGTGTAATGTTGTCCAATGAGTTGGCCTACGCGACAAAGCGACGTGCCGACTGACCTTTACTCATGGTTTTAATGAACCTTCTAATCAAGTTTGATTTTCAAATATTCAGAAACAAGCGTGCAAATGTTACATTTCACAAACCCACGGGTTTACCCGTAGGCAAGGGATACTTGCGGGCATGGGTATGAGCAAAATTTTTATATACAGACGGGTGACGGGCGGGTGACGAGCAAAAAGATATCATAGGTACGGGTGACGGGTTAAACATACCTATGCCCATTGCCGACATATGCCGTCTAAGTAGAGACCGATAGAAAAATATAGACCTTACGCGACCGAATAAAAAACGATAAATTATTTAATTGGTCTGAAATTTGAATTATATGTACATAATTATTACTACTACATAAGCCAAAAACACATGTTCATTTGTCCCTTGTAAACAAGCTACGACCCTATAACATACCACTATATTTAAAGTCGATGTGAACTTTAGGGTGGTCCAAAAAGAATATATAGATTACTGTTAAACCCACCAACTTGACTTTCTGCACCTTTGATAACGAGCAACATCACATGCCATCGACGTCGTACCACTACTATAATCCTGTTTTTGCAAACCAAATTGCCTACGTAACTAAGAGTAGTACTTTGTGTAACAATCCAATATATATATAATCTGCCTAAAATATCTTAAGCTCTTAACAATTTGGAACGTCACATTATTAACATCGACACTTTTAGCGTAAGTTGGATAAGATGTTTTGATGTTCTATAATATGTCATATCAATGGGTGCCGTTAGTACAACGATATAAGTCTTGATACACAACGGGGACCGAAAACGTGTTGTCATTTTCACGACAGGCCAAAAATAATAGAAGGATCAGTTGGTAGACATGTGTATTAACACAATTATATCTATTTATCCTCCTATTCATATATCTGAAATGAGCAATACTAAGTTATGCCGTTTCGTTAACCTGAGATGTTACATACAAATGCAAAGTCAATTTTATGTTGTTATATATCTAAACACGTAGAAATAAATTAAGATAATATATATGTTTACACTAACTTTTAACATAACATCAAAGATGTCAATAACAATGGCTATATGTAATCCAAAAACTAAAACGTTAACAACATGATGTCTATTTACACGCCTACGGAAGTATTAAACTTTTTAGATTGACAAGGGAAACTGGTAGCAAAATCTCTAGCTTTTGATTTGTGGCCCCACTTGTGCAGATCCCAATGCAGCAACTTTCAAATTAATTAGAGATGCTTGTTTTGTACGGGCAAGTTTGGTAGCAAGCGTTCATGAGCGTTTGAAAACAAATAGTAACTAGCGGTTAGTGTTTTACACTACATGCTTGTTTGTAAACAAGCAAGTAACGTTCTTGCTTTTTCTAAACACTACAAATCAGAACACTACTTTTAGTATCATTTATGAGCAACTACTGCTTACTGCTAGTGCATTGATACCGTTATATTTGTCAAACTTACACGATATATACATAAAAAAGTACGAGTACTAATCAATATTTACAGTACTATTTAGCATATAAAGAGTAATACATCTATTATGCATAGTGGTGACCCGGGTCATTCCTGACACATCAGCTTTCTTTCTCTAATAACTAGACACGACCGAGTTGCCACAGTCGATGACCAATTTTAAAATTGTAAAGAGTGTGTTGAAAAAACGGTCAAAAAGTCGACCGATTGTTGTTTTTTTGTTGCTCAACCAATACTTGACCAAAACATCACAATGGCCATGACCGACTTCAAAGTCGGTCACCCCTTGCCTCGACCACATCACAATGGCCATGACCGACTTCAAAGTCGGTCACCCCTTGCCTCGACAGATGTTTTTCCGGTCCGCTATAACCGGCCTTAATTGGTACTATATTTTATAATGTTATTTTTGGAGCATATTGTAGTATGATTAATTAAACCAAACAGTGATACCTTAAAAGAAGACAAAGGCACAGTGTACATCAGCAAAAGTACACAACATGTTTTACCCCTTCAGTCAAATTATCCACCTGTTTTTCGTGAGTATTTATGTTCTCCGTAATTGTTTTATGAAATTAGTACTACTAGAAAAGAGATTACACCTAGAAAGATAAAAGTATTCACAACGAATGTTATTTATTTATTTATTTATTTATTTTTATTTTATTTTTATTTTTTATTTTTTAAATATAATGAAAAACGAAGTTCCCAAAACTGGAAAATTTCATTGTATCTAAACTAGAGTAACAAAATTACGCTTATGTAAGATGCCACAAAAAGTTGTTGATAGTTTATGAAGCATTAATAAAACATACCAGCTGTTTTGTACTTCAAAGATTAAATAGAATCAGAAATTGGCTAAATAATTACTTTCATCAATTAATTTAACAACTAATTATTTCAATATTGCTTCTGAAACTACAGCATGTAATTATGGCTCATTCATTGTTGCCACTTCTTTACAGCTATATAGAATGTTGCATTCTGTTCCTACAAAAAATTTAATTACTATTGAATTCTTTTATGATAAGTTAGTACTAGAATTTCCATTTTCATTATCCTTTTCCATTTGAAAGTGTCAAACTCCCGCTTCTTGTACCAATTTATAACTATTTTTTTTCAACCGTATATAATATCGTCTTTCACGAGGTATTGAGGAGGTCAGATGTAGACAGGTTTGCCCTTACTCGAAGGTAAAGAGGCTACGACCTTCGGCCTTTTTGCAGAAAGTGAGGATCGGGTTTTTCCAACTTATCCAACCATGCTTATTTTAATTTATAACTATTTTTGAAGTAAATATTTCTAGGATGAAAATTAAAACTGGTCCTTTTATGTCCAATTTATACATGGAAAAGATAAGGGGTTTAAAACGTGTATATACAGAAGAAAAGGGGGTGTGAATGGAAAGGTGGTGGTGTTGGGGTTAGCAAAAATTGGGAGACACAAAAACTGCCTGCCTACCGCAGCGATTTCTTTCTTTGCCATTTTTCATACTAAGCATCCGCCTGAATATAAGGCAAAAAATAACACAAGCTAATACGAAGACGTAGAAAGACTTTGACATTGTGTTGTTGTTTGCTCGAAAATTTATAATACACAACCAACTTAAAAAAAAAGAGGAGGGGCGATAAGATCTCATTACATACGTAGAAGATTCTTAGTATGTTAAATAAGTTTTGAAATATAAAGGGTACGCGTATAAAATTTGAATGACGAGTTAATAGTCGTTTATAGCCAAAATTATAAATCTTCCATGTTTTTTGATAGACTTATCGTAGATCACAACAAAAATAAATCATACTATCCCCCTCGTTACACTTTCTGAACCCTGTAATCCCTTAACTGTCTTCTTATATACGTAAATTGTATTTTGATATTTTTTTTTCGTATGGTTATACAAAATCTTTTATATATTCCCCTACATGTAATGTTTTTTTTTGTTTCGTATTGTATTTAAATTTCCTCAATGTACGCTTTTTTTTTCGTTAATGTAAATGCTTT
>LBNU01011641.1:239387-255810 GCA_014162995.1 Artemisia annua | reverse complement strand
AAAAAACATGAAGATTTATAATTTTACACTTAACTCCATATACTATATTTAAAATTCAACAACTAAAGTTTTATTAATTACCTCCTCTTTTTTTAAGTTTTTATTTTCATAAATTTGACACCTATATTTTTATGTGTTTTTTTCCTTAATCAAATTCTCCACCAAATTTATTAAAGTTTGACCAAAATCAATTCAATTTTGACTTTTTATTGGCCAATCACGTCGCTCGATTTCGCCTACGTGGCAAAATCAAGCTCTCCTATTGGTCCAATTTTTTTTCAATGAGAAGGGATTTGCAAAAACACTCCGAAATGATGTAATTCTTTTATTATATAAAAGATGACAGTAAGGATAAAAAGAAACTGAAGACGTGTTTAATACGTAGTACAAATTTCTCATTTCTATAATACTAACTTTTTAAGTAAAAAATGAATTTTTTCAAAAAAAAGTTACCAATTCTTTTCTTAAATTGTAAAGTGTTTGGTGAAGTTTGGTATGATAGAAAGGTAATTTGAAAATTAAGACACGTATGTATGAGTTTAAATGGTCAAAATTTTCAAACTTACCCTTTCATACTTTTTATGTAAAAAATCAAAGTAAGTTTGCACTTGATTTGTTTCATCCCACCTACAATAGAAAAATATAGTTAGGCAAAATGCATGTACTTATAATGCTGGTCGTAATAAGGGGGTAACGACGTGTCGTTCCACCTATTTAGACGTGTCACCTTTACAACATTCACCACTACCACAATGTGTCTTAAGTGCATCTTTGTGAGATCTCGGTCGATCACAAGACTAAGTTGTGATTTGTGAGTGGTGAGTACCGAGAGTGTGTGTGGTTTTACTTTTTGTAGTATTTATTTGTATATATGTGGAGTATATTTAAGTGCTAATATTGATTATATTATTGCAAAATTATTGATGTTAGTGTTTGTTGAAAAAAAAAAATATATCTTTACTGTCGTTATTATTATCCACTTATAAAAGAGGGAGGTGATTTGTACATTTTTATATTTGATTGAGACATTTCAAAATGTGCATTAAACAATTGTACTGTAAATATAAACAATTTTAACTATTTATACATTGAGTGTTCAAATCAAATTTACGAGTGTGATAATTATTTATCCCCTTATATATTCTTTTCTAAAAAGATTGATTAAAAGGACCATGAAAAAAGTCAAAAGGTAAAAGAATCAGAAAAGTCAATAAGCTATTTTGGAGTCACGTGTGAATAGACTCAGAGTCAGCAATATATATGCTCTCTCTTCTATATAGATAGAAGCTACTCTGCTCACCACTTTATTAATTTTATCTTTTGGTCCACCTATTTCTGCTTTTTCCATTTACCACCACTCGTTTTTATTCAGAACCAAAGGTACCGTACTATCATCACAATACCACACATATCTTATATCTTCACAAACCACATTAACAACTACTGTACTACATTACTACACTCTTTTAAGGCATAATGTGAAGATACAAACATAAAATGACTAATCCTAGAGTTGGTTTTGCAAGACGACTTTTAAAGCTTTTATGAGACGCAATTTTATTATCTTGAAATTAAGGTATCTACTAAAAGCGCTAAACAAAAACACCAGTCTACGAAATTATATGTCTTTTTTATAACTCTATTTTGAAAACTGGACTGGACCAGCCTGTTCCGCCAATTGGCAAGCCTCGAACCCGAGATCTTTAAAGGAAACAACCCCTCAAAGTTACCCCTGGTAGCCACTTGGTCTAGACCAAGTGGTTTGGTGGCCACTTGAAAAACTAGTTTGATGGCTAATCCGGTTTGAAATCCATGCTTATTACTAGAATAGAATTCTCTTCTAAACAACATATTTTGTCTCCTCAACAATCCCGTTACACTAGAATATAAGCGGCTAAGATCGATGAAAAACCAAGCTTTATCAATCTAGACAAGTTATAGCTTCTGTTGAAGTCCCCCATGAAAGTGTAAGTGCTCTATTTGGAATATATTGAATAACAAAGGGTTTTTCTTGTCAATTCATGAGTTATGGCATAGATTATCGTGTGTTTTGCTTTAAGCAACAGTTAACAGGACGTTAAATTTATAAAAAGGCGTAACTAAATAAGATATTGATGTTCAGTTTTAACAAGTCAGCATTTTGGTCGACATTTGTTTTATATAAAAAGGAAAATTTTACAGTATCTGATTACTCCTTCCGTCCCAAAATTATTGTCATGAGAGAAATCACAAAGTTTAATAAAAGTAAGGGCGCTTTAATTTTCAACCACTACAATGGAATATTCCTCCACTAGATTCTCTAGTTTTTACTTAATAAGGAAAGTGAACAATTATTTTGGGACAACCCGAAAAGGAAATGTGGACTATAAATATGGGACGGAGAGAGTATTAAAGAATGACTTAACCCGAAAAGAAAATGTGGACTATAAATACGTGAACAATTATACGTAGTAGTAACATGTTACACGTACAAGACTACAAGGTGTGTGTATAAAAGGACGAGATTATGTGAGATGATGGAGTATAGACTGACAGATTAGGTGGTGATTAACATGATCAATGAATGACTTAACCCAAAAGATTGGAATACGTGATAGACGTGTGATTATGGATCACCATTTTTGTCAATAAAGTCTTTTGCTTTTTTATTTTTTTATTTTATCTATATATCTTTTAACCTAATCACACTTCAGTTAAGTGAATATTTTACTACTCCACCTAGTTTCAAACCATATAATTAATCTTTCATATATCCATATATTGTCAATGGTGTTCCAGAAGAATGTGAATATTTGGTTTAAATCCATGAGGGTAACCAAATGGTTTTGTATTGTCAAAAAGGANCAAGAAAATATATTCAAACTAATAGCTTAATGATTTCCCATTGGCCCGTAAGTTCATGTTTTATCATAATTTCTTTCAAGATTTATGATTCACTCATAAATGAACTGTTTTTGGATTTATTTCTTGCAAAAATAAAGATTTCGATTAGTAGAGAAATTTCTTGTTGTTTGCAGCTGGGATCATATGCGCTTAAACAAAAACCTAGCTAACTGAACCAAACAAACATCAAGTATTTCTAGCGTGAATGCTTTGTTTGTCATAAAAGAGATGCTAGAAGACTTAAGTATACTTATCAACAGCGTTGCATAAAATTCTACAAGGTCGATTAATTGCCACCTAAGCGCTAATCAGCCACCGCCTTCTAGATTTTGCGAAAAATCGGTCAATGGTGGTTAACTATGGTCAAACTTATAGATACCTGCAAAATTTGCCAGAAATACCATAAACACACCGAAAACTTATTTTAATCACTTATGGTTGTTGTTTATATCAATTATAAATTGTTGGTATAAGAGCGTTGGCAATGCATGCGGTGAAGCCCTTGGGGAGGCTCACCCCGTGCGGTGAACACCGCCGCCGCCTATGCGGTGAGGGGCACGGTGAGCCCCGTTCGTGAAGTTATACCGAACGGTGGAGTGTATTTTTTTCGAACGTTGGAGATGAAAGAGACGTTGAAAGAGACGTTGGAGGGTAAAATGAAGTGAGTGAAGGGTGAGGGGTGTGTTGCCAACAAAAAATGAGTGAGGGAAGGGAAAAGTGGGGGGATGATGTGGCATAAGGGGATTGGGTGGAAGTGAGTGAAGGGAAATGGGGTGAGTGGTGTGTTGCCAAACCCCTAAGTCAAATCTTGTTGTAAATGACTAAAGCTCACCAAAAATGCTAATTAAAACTCATGGGAAATACCAAAAACCTCTCGGAAATGTCAATTCGATAATCATCGATTAATCACGTTCAAATCGATTACAAGTTATAAGAAGTTCGACCGATCGACTAATCATTCACGATTTTTGTGACCAATCTTAGACTACTCGGCAGGGTGGTCATACCTTCACCAATTGGGCCCACTTTCACCAATTAACTCCTTGCCTACCTTCCTAGTTCATGCGTGAGGTTTGAATTTCAAAGGGATTTTCGGTGGTCAGACCACCAACTGCTTTTACAATGAAATCGGGACCCACTTGATGGTTTATTATTTTTTTATTTTGTTTGTGAGTGTGTGGGAGTATTTAGTGGGGTATATTTTTATAAAGTGAGTATTTTAATGAAAGGTGAAGTGAAGCATGCCTTGCCCACTAAAAGGTGAAGTGTGGTGAAGGGAAGTGAGAGGAGAGAGAAACCTGACGTGGCGCTGATGTGTATGGTGAAAAAATTGTTACCTTGCCTACCAGCCTTATCAGTATTACACTTCAAATTTAAATCTAAAGTGATTATGAATAAAAAAAAAAAAANACATGGTAGGTCGTTAAAAGTAAGGTTATGTGGTATGTTAGCAAACGCGTTTGAAAATAAAGTTTGAAACTTATTATAAGTGCCACGTCAGATGGTGTAATCCGATGTTTAAGTGTGTCCACGTGGCATTAATTAACATGACATGTGATTACCGGCCATGTAGGATCATTTTGGCGTTTGGACCCATCTCACATGTGTAATGTCATGCTCGACCTTTGACCTTTTTCCGTATGTTCCATGAATGTAATAATCTATACGACTCGTTTCTCAGAATATTGTTCAAAAGAAATACAGTAATTGACGTGTAACCAATTGCGGAGCTAGAAATTTTTTTTGAGGGCCGAAACAATTTTTTTCCGGAAAAACATTAGATGGGTGGGCCGAAACAATTTTTTTTTCCGGAAAAACACATGAAATCGCGAAAAAAAATACACTAACGGGCTTAGGCCTAAGGGGCCGGGACCCTTCCCGGTCCCTTAATAGCTCCGCCCTTGCACGTAACAGTAAAGCATCCAAATAGGAGGTAACTAAGAAGTATGTTGTTACCTTCACATGCATTAACAAATTAAAAGCACCGTATATTTGCCTTGGACCAACGATGCTATATATCACATGAAAACTTGAGACCAGCGGCGGAGCTAGAAAAAAAAACTTGGGAGGGCCGAAACAATTATTTTTCGGGAAGAACATTAAATGGGAGGGCCGAGATGGAAAAAATAAAAATTTAACACATGAAATCGCGAAAAAATATATTAATGAGCTTAGGCCTAGGGTGCCGAGACCCTTCCCGGTCCCTTAATAGCTCCGCCCTTGCTTGAGACAAACATAGAGAGTTCAATGCATGATGCTGCTAGGGATTAGTACAATAGTTAATAGTGTCTAGGGGGTTTAGCGTACGTTAGCTTAGGATTAGTCATGTACTTACATAGCGGAAGGAGTGCCTTGCATGGCAAGTAAGTTTGGCACGTAGTCATGCATGCTAAGGATTTGCCATTACCGGCCTCCTCATTAGGGTGCTGTGGCCGGTTTCTGATCTTTTGAGGATTATATTTCTCCCCGTCATTCTTTATAAACAGACAAGACGGCTATCGTGTGTTTGTGATCTTTTGAGGATTATATTTCTCCCCCTCATTCTTTATAAACAGACAAGACGACTATCGTGTGTTTGTGATCTTTTGAGGATTATATTTCTCCCCCTCATTCTTTATAAACAGACTAGACGACTATCGTGTGTTTGTGCGTATTACTTTTTGTCAAGTTTAGTGTCCTCGCATGTGTGTTGATTTCTTCTCTCAAATTTGGTGATCTGCTAGCTCTAGTATTATACAAACAAGATGTAAAATCAATATTTGGAAACTTGTTGGGTGGTAATTTCTACAAATACGCAATATATAATAAAACTTCAAACATTAATTTTGGAAAACAGTAGACAACTTATTTAAAGGCCCCCACAGTCTACACTCTACAGGTCCCATCTTGTGATTGAATTTTGGAAACAAGCTATTTCGAAAAATACAATTATTATTTTGTCCGAAATAATAATTATAATTTGTTTTTATCTATTCCTTTTTCTGCTTTTATTTGAAACTTCTTTTAATATTACATGTTATTTCTTCTTATTTAAGTTGGTCACACAAAACATAAAAAGTACATATTATTCATCAACATTCTTGTTATTGATCTCACTAGAACACATCAGATCGTGATCGTGATTGACATCGAACGAGAAATTTGTTTTCCAGCAATTGTGTTTTAACGATTAAATGACATCTGCCAAAAAAAATACACTGAATTATGTAAAATGAACAATGAATAATATCATATGATAAATTTTAAATCAAGTAGTGAACATGGTTTTTGGTAGAATCAAACGTTGCCAACCATCTCTGACTCAATTTGTCACGTACACACATGCTCATAATCTCCACAATCCATAATATTTTTTTTCTCATAAATGATAAATACAAACAAGAATTTCATACATCATATTTGCTTCATGTTGCAAAATAATCATGGTCCTAAAGACCGTTAAGAAAAACTAAAAAAAAAAAAAAAAGAAATCTGTTTTCTGACGATTGAATCTCATTTAATTTTATATCTTATATTTTTATTAGTAATTTGAAGAGCAATCTTCGTGGTTTTTGGTGCAAGGAATAAAAATAATTAAATGGTAGTTATGAAGAAGAAGAAAATGCACGTTATTGGAGCACATGTTAACTGCTGACCATGTTTAGAATATATTCAACTACCTTATTATTTTTAATAATTAACACAATTATAAACTAATAAAACCCAACGTATAAAACTCAAATAAATAAACAAGTACTACATTTAATTATCAATAATCCATTAAACTAGATTTTTTCTTTAGCAAGATGCATGTTCTTTCAACCCTCATTAACGTCATTAACCTTGCTATATCTTAAATAATCTTAATTAATAATAAACAGATCAAACGGTTAGTCGGTAACAATTTTGAGTTTTGATTGTTACTTGATTCAAATGACGAAAACAAATGATGTTGCTGATGTTATAAAGGTTTTAGTGAACCTACTTGACACAAGTCACATAAAACCCGACGGGTTAATCTTAATAAACCGTTTAATATCAGCCTTTTTTTGTACTGGAACGGCTGAAATTTCAAAACACTGCAAAAACGGAACTATCTATATGTATTTTGGATTCAAAGAAGTTTATGTGATAAATAAACTCATTGATCCAATGATAATGGGTATATGAATCATGAGAGTAATAAACTAACATAACTTGCAATCTAGGATAAGTTTGTGAAAATATTAAAGAGCTCGAAAAAGCTGTTTTAATCATATATTAATAATGGCATTGTGATTAAAACATAAACAATAAAAGGAGCTCTCCATTGGGTGGCAATAATACAATTAAAGTCAAACGCATTATAAACATAGCTATAGTTTTATCGCTTCGTTACAAATAAACTAATACGTCTCAATAATGAAAACATAATATTGTGTCAATGGGGATTTGGTTTCGGGTAAAGACACATCATTTTTAAATGAATAAGATTTTCTCCGCTCAGGTTCTCCGAAAAGTGCGAGTCTTTTTACCCAGATGTACACAACTTCACCAGCTTAACTTTGAAACTGTTTTCGGCCTTTTCCTTGTCATCCCTAAGTGTAGACACCTAACGGGGTTTGAAACTTAAACTCTTGAAAGAAAACATGACTACTTGGTGTAACTATACATAATATGTGTCTACACTCTACATATACTAAATGTAGCTAAGCTTTCTAAAGTTAAATAAGAAGAAAACAATAAGTAAAGAACAAAAAAGGTAGTATTTGTATTCACTTTATATTTGTTTGAGAGGATACAATATTGATCCATGTATATCATATAAATATGCATTAAATTACGTTTCTGCAAATTAAACTCACCCATTTCCAAGAAACATGTAGAATGGGCAGTTGATGAAGGATCTTGATTTTACTACACACATACATATATAAATTCATGCATCAAAAATACAACTTATTGACCTTATTTTAATATTTATAAACGTATGGGTCCTCACAATCTCAGATTAAATGAGTTACATAAATGCTTTACAATTATTGTTATAACCCCAATATTCTCTTATCCTTTAATAAAAAGAAAAGAAAATATTCATCTTTTCCCAACCTTTTTCATATCATAAAACTTTTGCTGAAACTGATAAAGGTGTTGTATTGTATTTATAACATTGAAAAACAAACATGGGTACACATGTAACTTATAGTACCTTTTTTTTTTCCTTCTCAAATTGTGAAAAGTTATCCTTTTCTCTGAAAATAAAAATATAAGTTTCTAAACATATCTAAGTCCAACAACCAAGATAAGTCATTTAATAGGGCTAAGACAATGGCCCACTAATGTAACATCTAGTTTAGTTTCTCTATCCAGTTTATTTGTATTCAAAGCCCAACTTATGTAGCCCATATACCTCTTTCGTTCTTATTTTATGAAGGGTTTTGCTAACATGTGATCACTGGGGACATATTAACGTGTTAATAAAAGAAATATTTTGGTTCATTTATGTGAAAATTATGGTCAAACATAATAATTTATGAGTTTATTTAATTTGTATTTAATGCATTTTTTTTGGTAAAATCAAAAAGTTTTTGTTTATTAACTACCCGCTAACTTGTCCCAGTGGGCAATTGTTTGCACTTTGCAAAACCCTTTTATGAATTAACTGGTCATTTTGACTTGAAATAATACCGTTCATAGTAATGTAATCCTCTCTTTTTTCATGAAAGAAATGCATGAAAAATGAAAGAGTACTCTTCGCATCTGAAAGCTTATAATGTATCATCTATATTATTAGGGAAAACATTGGCACACTTAACTTTTTTATTGAGACACTCCAACTTGTGCATTAAACAATTGTACTGTTTATATATTCTGCTTTAACTGGTTGTATATTGTAGTATGTAAATCAAAATCTCATGTATGCAAATCATCTACCATTTTGGCATCGTTCTATATTTCTAGATTTCTATTATACAAAAACCAATCAACTCAAGGCCAATGGCCCACCATTGCAAGTATGCAACATCCATTTTGATCGTGAAATTTCTATCTACCAAACATAAATAATCCTTCATTCAAGTGTACAAGCCAACCATCACCAAATGATTTGCTAATAATGCACATGACCTCCTCAAAAAAAAAGTATGTGGTTCAAACCTTAATAGGTACACATTTGGGGAGTGAGGAGTGGCTGACAAAAGAGCCCAAAACGTCAACGATGATATCTCGATTAAACCGCGTACATCGGATTCAGAGACACGTATTTCGCAGATAACCTGAACCAGAAAACGACGTTGGTTAACCTATTTATTCAAGTGTATAGGGTGCACCTTCTCTGAATTCCTTAAACTCAAAGCAAACGTACAAAAAACATGGCATGATATATAAGTTAATCTACAAATAATGTGACATTATTATGAAATCTTATTAGCAAGGTATTGTCCTCGTGCCCATACTATTTGTCTATTTGGCCCCTACCCCCTTTTACTACTCATTATTACTAGTGCCAAAGGTACACAAAAAAATTATTCTGATATGCATCAATAATGAAGGGTGTACCAAATTGGTACCACAAATATGCATGGTCCATTGCTTTCAATCATCTAAAATTTCATAAACTTGACAACAATTTTGTGGGAGAAGAGGATGGATTCAGCGAAAAAGTCGAAATGTGGCTCGACCAATGTGACAATTGCAAAGACTAGTACAATAAGGGTAACACACTAACACATGACAATTCTATATATAACAACATTCATATAGATTTGTTACCAAATAGAATGAAAAATACATAAATAAATAAATAAACTATTCTCCTTTTGTTGTACAAACATTTTCTTGGAAATAGTTTTCGGAGAGGTTAGAATATGAAAAGAAATATATGGCTATGAAATTATGATTAAACTTGTGCCCAACTTTGTAATTTTTTTAAAGCCTTTATACTCCCCCTGGAGTTGTAATAGCACCAACGGGTCAAGAGGTCGAAAACCATGGTTCAGTTACATATCAATCAAGCATCATTATTGTCATATGCATCATTCATAAAATTTATAGTGTTTAAGGTATTAAGCACTAAATTTCAACAGCTTTAGAGATGGAAGAAGATTGGGTTTGGGCTAACAAAAGTTGAAAGACATTGGGTCAATTTGAAAACAGTTGAAATTGGGCCATTTTCACACTGATTCAATAAAAATCCGAAAATTGCTTAATGGAATTCAAATTGCTTTTCAAAGTTTGCAATCAACATTTCATGTTCAAAAGAGAAATTATTAGTAAGCTTCATTTGTATGTCTAAATGTCAATAAAAAAAATGGAAGAGAAAGAAAAAAGATGATTAATCCACAAATCACCATAATGAATGTTATAGGCATATATTTAGGTTGATCTATAAAAACTAGTGTTGAAAAAAAAGGCTTAAAAGGTTGATTAATCGCCGCTAGGTACTAATCGGTCATCAACCTTTTCGATTTGTGTAAATCAGTTAAACAAATCGGTCAACCGTGATCAATGGTGGTCAAATTTGTCGGAAACCTGCAAATCTTGCCGAAAATACCTAAAACTTAGCGTAAACTTGTTTTAATCACTTATAGTCGCTTTTCATATCTATTAGAAGTTGCATTTTAAGAAAAATCTTTATGAGAATACACAAAACTCGCCAAAATAGCCAAAACTTGCCGGAAATGCCAATCCGATTAATCACTTATTAATCCTGCCAAAACCAATTACAAGCTACAATGCGAGCGACCAAATGACTACCAATTCACGATTTTTGCAACCTTGATAAAAAACTATGTATCCTAACTCTATTCAAAATGATATGAACATTAGCATCAATTTTTTTTATTCCTTCTAATTAGAATTGCATAAGATTCCCTATTTTCAACTTTTGTAACAATCATGTTGGAGTACTCATTTGTTGTCTTGACCACATTCCTGCTTATTCTTCTTCATATAAAGTACGAGTTGCAAAGAACGTTCCTTACACACTTATATATTCTTTATGGGTACGCATATGCATCGTATAGGCACATCATTAAAGGTATGTCATTTCCCTGCAAACTCACAGAATACATGTGCAAAAGTAGTTCTACAAGATTGTCAAACTTACATTTCTTACAAGAAATAATTGGAGTAAATGGCTAAAGACAATACTAGTACTCATTTGTTATATAACTCATACAATAATGTTTTATGATTGATATTTCACGTACATCGACATCTAAATCAAAATGTACTTTCACTCCTTTGGTAATACACAGACTCTGTCTACAGTTTGGGCCCCAATTGGGCTCACAGAGATTCCAATTTGTGCTTCAGAAATATAAAACATATCTACACTGGACTCAGTTAGTAATTCATCGAATAAATGTATAGTTACATTATCAACATGCTATCATCGAATATTGGAGTATTATTTTTTGCCTAATATAAGTTGAGGCTTATGTTCATGATAAAAAATCTTTTTATGTCTCTGATTTCGGCCATAGTTCAAAAAGCGTAAAGAGCCTCATTAGAAGATAAAATAACACTTATAATCTATCTCGAATAGACTGTAATGTATGATTCTAGTCTCGTAACCAAATGCCAATTCTCGTTGGACGGCCCGGCCCCAGTAAGTTCTCTATGTAATTAGCTATAGGATTAACTCATAGAGGATTGTACAGTTATGTGAAATTCAGAACGTTTAAATTATATGGTTTGTACCAACGACTCAACTAGCTAGTTTCAACCTTAAAATGATGGCATCATTCTAACTTTCAGGAATCATGAGTGTACCACTATACAAAATGTTCCTTAAAAGTTTACAAGATTGTATGTACTCTTCGTTGTGTCAGTTTACATGTTCAACTCATTCGTTTAAATATGATTGTCCTATTTACTTGGTATGTGTAAAACTACTAGCTTAGTACTTTATTCGTTATCATTTGCATCGTCTAATGATGAATAGTAGCGCGCCGATAACTCAAATAACCTTCGGATTATCTTAAACTAACATGATAGAATAATAAAGCACATAAAACGCTGTTTCTGATACGTGAGCTTGATGCAAATAACCTGCATTATGTCAAGAAAATCATAATAAAAGGCTAACAAGGAAAAAAACACGAGCCTAGTGTTATATAAGAGAACTTTGTTTTTTATGTGAAATTCGTAGAAGTAACAAATCATGAAGTTTGATTTCTGAACATAAGGTTGGTTCCTGCAATAGTGTTACAATAAAGTCGGAGGTCGTGGGTTCAAATCCAAAGCCGTGCATATAATCTTGGTATTACGTTGTTTACTACTTACATACATGTTGGCTGTGAGATCGGTTGGTAAGAGCCGCCAGAGGATCGGTTAGTGTTTGTGTCAAAGTTTTCATATATGATATTTTTATATGATGACTAAAGTTGCTTTTGAGGATAGAAGAATGTAAGAACGTCACTTTTGCCCGACTAACTTTTACAATAGTCTAAAAAGCAGAAGAAAATATAGAAAGAAGACGAACTAGCTAGTGATATTAGCCATCACCAGCTTGTGAAAAGATAACTACTTTACTATAGTCGTGGCGGCTTTTAATTTGTGTATCATTACATGATGTGTTTCCGTTAAGCCTATTTATCGAACTAATGTCTTGAAACTACGGGCTAAAACGACATGTCCTACATATATTCCATATCTATCTAGCAACATGTCTCTTTTTGTCACTTCCTTGTAAAAGTTTAGGATTCATTGTTTATTCATTGGAAATAGTGTTAAACCATTTTAATCACTTAATTGGTTAGTTTATAGTATATATTAACTCTTGCAAATGCCATTGGTGACACATATCAAAGTGGCACAAAACCTGAGCTTTCACCAAACACTATTACAAACTGTTGTTTTTGTGTAAGTGAAATTTACGCAAAGATCAAAAACACATTAGCATGTCTCTTCCTGTGTCACATTATATAGTACACTTGTTCATTTGCAGATGAAACACATGGACGTTTTTGTGACAGAGCTTGTACATAGTGACACATAAATTTAAGTGACAGACATGTTTTTTGTCACTAACAGACAGGTTTCTTACTTTCTTGTAGTGTGCAGTCTATGTTGATCGATCTCATTGGTAATAAAATTTTTTAAATCAAAACAACAACAATATCTTCATCAATCATTTCGTATTATACTACATGCATGACACGATTAAAACTTTGTAGCGTCACTGTTTGGACAGTTCGAGGCAAACAAATATATATGTATCTATAAAGGTTAATTAGTTTAGCATGTAAAATCAGCAAATGGGCCATGCAAAATATGCAATCTTTCTTCTTTACATGGAGCGTTTGTTTCTATTATAGCTGATTCAGTGTATAAGTAGAAAAAGGTCAACAATGGAATGTGAAACCAGTTTTTTATGTGAGCTAGTTACACTCTCATGAGTCATGAGTAAGAATATATGGTCACCTTTCATTCTACCACCTCTTATATAGTACATTGGTTGATTGCAGTGAGTCGATCAGCGGCGGATCTAAAACTAAAAGTCATTAGATGAATCTTCATACAACTAAAGAAAACTTGGAATACATTTTTTTTTAGATACATCGCATGTTAGAAAAATCGAGATTTTTGATAAAGTTTTATCCTCACAAAGAGGTCTTAGTTAAAAACTCACTAAATACATATTTGAGGATAAATATCTCGGTTAGACCGCACACATCTGAGTTATATACTTTTACTTTTCTACATGATCCGAGTTTTTTCTTAATAATCCAAACTATATTATTTGTTCCGAGGAACATTGTGTGACTAAAAAAGATTGAAAAGAAATTAACAAGCAAAAGTAACTACTATTATAAAAGGCGAAGATTAACCTTAAAAGTAGAGCTTGAACACTACAGTAGCTTTGTAAATAATCAGTTTTGTCTGCATCAGTTCAGTTACGATTAACTGCATAAATTTTATATTGTGGGCTTTGGACAACAGAATGAAAAGAATAGTTATTTAATGAAAGCACTATATATAGTTTTTAGTTAATGACAAATATGATCAAATATATAAAATTGAGTGTTTTAAAATATAAACATTTAGAATAGAGCATTGACCTAGCTATAAGGTGCAGGTTACCATAGGCTAAAAAAAAACAAACGACTAGAAAACAAACAATCAATTAGTACAATAACATAATTTGTTGTGTTGTATTTTGAGTGGTTTCAGATACAAAAAATATTGTGGGCAGTAACACCACACAGGCGCCGTGGTTTTGAAAGCTCCTTTTGTTTTTATTGTTTTATGTCACTTTCCTTTTTATATTTTCACCCTGGATCTCAGCTCTCGTATAATTAACTAAATCAACTGTTGAACGAATCAAATTATTGTACGTACGTACTATACATGATATTCAAGTTGAGTCGTTTTCTACATTGTTTTTATCAACGTGCATGGCGTTGTTCACGTATCACTTCTTTAGACTCACCTAGCTAAGATCAATCCAAATTTAAAGAGATTCAGTATTTTATAAACTAATTAGAATGTTACTTTGAGCATCGTTTGTGATTTATATTTCCGAACTCTCATTCATGAAAAACTCCTAACTTAAAACAAGAGTTCAAGGACAACTAAAATCATGAGACCGATCACCTTGGAAAATTGCCAGAAAAGTTCCGGGGGAGGGGGGGGGGATGCAGGGATTGATGTTCCGGCATCTTTTTTCTTGCCACGCAAAGAAAGACGAATGCACATGCATTTGAGCGGGTCAAATGACTCACATTTAACGTACTCGAGCACGTTAATACAATTTATATAGTACCTTTTAGTTGATGTTACCAAAATCAGTTAACCTTGTATAGTATTTCTGGCTAGGTCAAGCGCAGCAAATAGCAAAGTCGTTTATGTTGTATGGAAATGAGTGAGACATTTAATCAACAACGTTTATGTTGCAAATTTGATATTGGAATCTCATGGTATTAATCAAGTTCTGTGGGCTTAGGGGCTTTTCTATATTTCGTTTATTGGTTATCTTCAATTCCGTTACTCAAACTTTTCTATTCTTTCTGCATTTAGTTAAGTTCTCGATCTGTTGGTTATCTTCCATTGCTCAACCTTTTCTACTCACAAGTGCTCATGGTTAATCGCCTTCATGTCTTCGTCTGCAAGTTCTCTAGATCATTTTTTTTTTTTTTTTTTTTTTTTTTTTTTTTTTTTTTTTTTTTTTTTTTCTTTTTTTCTTTTTTTCAAACATCATTCTCAATAATAACCTTTATTTACTTTCCTTCCTGTTCTTATTTCTTGTAAAATAAATAAAATCTTTTTTAAGTTTGGGTCAAGTTTACTGTGTTATGTTCCTTAGACAAGCACAAGACTACAACAACGATAACACATCAAGTTTCTCATAAGAGCAAAGGGTACCATCACCAAGGTTAAACTTTCACCCAATGCCACGTCAGCGCCACATCAGCCATAACATCATGATCATCAATAAAAAATTTTTACATATTAAACCCTTTTCCTTTGTCTACCAGATGTTCTTTTATTCTTGTAAAGATTATATAAATAAATCGTTATTTTATTTTATTAAAGTTTTTGAGGCTAAGCAAACATTGATGGATATAAATTGTTATCATGGCCTAAGCACCGCAGCAGCACAAAACAACTCAAATACACACATTTGGGTCAAAAACACAGTTTTTTCATAAGAGCAAAGGGTACGCATCACCAAGGTTAAACTGTTCACCTACAAATGTTCCACGCCTTAAGTTTTAGAAAATTAATATACCATCCTTTAGCGGTTGGAGGCAGCGGGAGGTCATCCTTTAATCTTTTATCACATTTAAACAAAAAAAAAAAAAAAAAAAAAAAAAAAAAAAAAAAAAAAAAAAAAAAAAGAAAAAAAAAAAAAAACAATTTCATTCCTTCTTCGGAACGAATTCCAAACAACTGGAAAAAACTTTGTAAGAGACACAGAGAAAAAATCCTTTCAGCTTAGAGCAAAGCATAGAAATGGGGTAGTAATAACCAAACTGGGGGTACCATGAACTCCTAATATATACACTCTAAACGAACAAATTTATTAAAAAGACATGGGTTAATAAACAGTTTTACTGATTAAAATAAACACCAAATCGGCCGAGTTAAACGTCACAACATTCATTTAGGGGGAAACAGAAGTGAAAATTTGAGGGGGGTGTAGTGATTTTTTTTTCCCAGTCATGCCTTTAAACGCAAGGTTAAAGGCTTTAACCATGCTCCGTTAACGCCGGTTTCACCAAGGGGGGGCGGTATGGGTTAACTTTGCTTTTAACGCCGATTTGGGTTAAACTTTAACATGAATTTGGTGATGGTACCCTGCTCTAAGCTAAAGATTTTTCTCTGTTCTTACAAGTTTAATTTCAGTTGGATTGTTCGAAGACCTCCCCGGTCCAACTGCAAGGAGGATATTAATTTTCGTAAAAATTAGTTAGTTTCCCAAGCCTGAGTGATGGGCTTAGGGGCCATTAAAAACTGTTATATGTTGCTTTTGTAAACTATAATAAATGATCATAATACATACTGCGAGGGTTTTCATTATCTACCCGGCGGAACTATTAAGGGGTCGGCGAGGCCCCCCCCCCCCCCAAAAAGT
>LBNU01011641.1:146058-237660 GCA_014162995.1 Artemisia annua | reverse complement strand
ACTAGTTATAATGCCCGCGCACGCGCGGGTTTTTTTTTAAAATTTTTTTGAAATAATTATTTAAAAATTTTAATCCTATTGTTAATTGCATCTTATCTATATTTTTTGTATTTATCTTCTACTTGTGTTGCGGATAAATATAAAATATTATCTAATAAGAAAATAATATTTTTTTAAATATCTTATCTATATTTTTTGTATTTATCTTCTACTTGTGTTATGGATAAATATAAAATGTTACTTAATAAGAAAATATATTTTTTTTAAAAATAAAATTATTACTAAATAAAGTATGGTTCCATTTTTTTTAAATGAAAAATTCCCAATAGGGGTTTTGTTTTATTATATAAAAGATGAAATGTAAAATTAAAAACAGCATCGTATCTGTTGAAACTATTGTCGTGAAAATAATGAGTTTTAATTTGAATTTTCAACATGGTACGCGTACATTATTTAATCCTAACCCTAAAAGAATCTTAATTATTTTAAAATTAACTACGTTTCATTATTGTCTCAATTAATTCACCATTGTGTCACAAGTGCTAATATCGTACACCCAATATATGTTCAAAATACATTAATAGAAAGTTAACGAAACTTCCGTGTGGTCCTCGATCTTATAAAAGTCTACAAGATATACACTAAAAGATTTAGTATCCATTTTTAATTCCCTTTGTCTCTTTCGCTTAACGAGTTCGAGTTCTAAATATTGATAATTATATACGAACTTTTCAATATCCAACAAGTTGGTTCTTAAAAAACGCTTCGATCACTTCATATGATTCATGTGATAATGGAGCATGGAAATGCAGTCAAATTATTCTATTTAGGAATCAACATAAATGTTAAAATAACTTAGGTAAGCATTAAGAATAGACATATAATTATTCCATCTAGGTTACAATATTGTGGGTCTAATTCAACCATTATTGGCTTGTTTCCTTGACTACATGACCGCATAGTTTGCTTTCGTTTTTATAGTATTGGGTAAGGGGTCATGTTAGTCGGAATAATGATCATTGAGTGTCTTTTCTTGCTAATATCTGGTGTTAGAAATTGGGTTTAGGGTATGATGATAATTTTATATATTTGACTATATCGTATATAATTCATTTTTCAAATGAAGTATTTCAATTCTTATTATCTAGGCTATACAAAATCTCTATTGAGATAAAACAATCAAAACATTCTGTTTCTATGTACATATTATAGAGCAAAAACAAAGAGAATTGTATGTTTTTCTTGAATGTCAAATGAGACTAAAAACCTGTTAAGAAATAGTTGGCAGTTAAAAGCGGTTGGATACTAACAGTCATGACTGTTGGGCAATAATTGCGTCGATTGGTTTTGGTGGAAAAAACGGGCAACTCAATTGGAGCACCTTGAGCCCCCTTGACCTTTGCGTCTTTATCTTTTGACTTTTAAAATTTACAAACCCTAATTAGGGTTTTCATTTTTCCTTTAAATTTTAAAAGCATGTGACTTAGAAAACAAGAAACCCTAAGCGTGTTTAGTAATGGAAAACTCCTCTGTTTTCCAGAAAGATTTTCCTAGAAAACCTAAGAAAATAGAAAACGCGCTCAAATTGGGTTTTTTTCAAAAGTTTTCTTGTAAAGATGGAAATTTGTTTTCTAAGTTTATAACTAATTTTTAGACAACTCCTTTTATGAATTCTCCATAAGTTTCTCATTTTAGAAAACCCAATCTAAACACGTGTTTAGATGGGGTTTTCTAAAATGGGGAACTTATTGAGAAATCATAAAAGGTGTTTCTAAAACTTAGTTATAAACTTAGAAAACAAGTTTTCCATTTTTTCAAGAAAACTTTTGAATAAACCCTAATTTGAACGCATTTTCTATTTTCTTAGGTTTTCTAGGAAAATCTTTCTGGAAAACAGAGGAGTTTTCCATTACTAAACACGCCCAGTCATCACGTTTTGATCTTTTTAGAAACATTTCATTATGGCCTTTGTTAATAAAAAATTTTACTTTCCAAAATACTCAGTTATGCTTTAAATATTTTGCAACCCTAGTTTTTATATTTGGCTATCACAAATTTCAAGTAAGTCAAAATTGAAAAATCATCAGTTTAAGGAAACTATTCACTTGATCACCAAGATTATGTTTTGTCAATCTTTATGATCCTATCTAGCTGAGACCAATAAAATCGACCCCTAGGGTTTAGGTTAACCAATATTAGTTTTTCTTGCTAATCAAGAAATTTTGTTTCATTATAATCATATTTGAAAACCTGTGGTGTCCATAAATTGTTTTAGCATGATTTTGGAAAGATTTACATCTTGCAAAAAATACCTAAAACCCTATATCATAATGAGAAACCAAAATTACTTGCATATTAAGAAAAATAAATCTAAGAAACCATAGTTCTTGTTATTGTGACAATATCAGTTAGAGAATTAATGTTTGATCCTGTGTACCGTTACAGAGTTTTCCTATTAAGAAGTCAACACCCTCAAGGGTTAGAAAACCCTTGTGTATTTCTACTAAGGAAAAACCCTAACCTCAAATCGACACCCTTAAGTGCTTAGAAAATCCTTGTATATTTCAATTATGGATACAAGCATGCAAACCCTAATTAGATCACCAGAGTGATAAAACCCTAATTGTCACAAAAACAATAACCCTAAAAACCACTAGCAAAACCAAAATCAAGATTCGATTATTATGACAATATTAGAAATTCCTAAGAACCATAAATGGGTTATATATGATTAGAGTGCTCAGATACCACTGTAGGGTTTTGGTGGTCACCTACACGGAACATGCACAACAGAAAATAAACACATAAAGTCATGCAAAGTAAAACCTTAATAGTCAGATCTTCCAATCAGTGATATAACCTAATCTAACATGTATAAAGGGTGTTTAGGATTACATACTTCTTATTCCTGCTACGCGTAATCTTTTTAACCTTTTCTTGATTCACATGAAACACCTTCTTCACTTTCTTGATGCTTCACGATCACGTCTTAGGGTTTCTTGAATATCACCACTCGGATAGCGCCAGGGATCCAAGGGTACTGCATAGGTAGAACTAAGGCTACAAAAATATGCAAGTTAGGTGAGCACGAAACTCGGGTAAAACCCTAATTTAGGGAAGTCGAGTATGTGTGTTGACTTGAAAGTAGTTGACCAAAGGGTTTCAAAACCCTTTGGTTTATGGTTTATGGTTTATGGTTGAAGGTCGAACACAAGGAGAGGGAGAAGAGAAGGGATTTTAGGATCATGATGATTACAGTATTATGAAATCCCTTAGAAAGCCCTTGTATTTATAGGGTCCTAAGGAGGTTTCTAGAATATTTGTAGAACAAGTATTTGACTTTGAAAAAAAGTCAAATTGCCCCCCCCCCTTTATGGGATTTGGTCAACCGACCTACACAACCCTTAGGGGTTTGTGTTTTGTATTTTGTCTTTTATTACCCTCTAATATTTATCCTGGATAAATATTATACTTTGGCTAATTACCGTTTATCCCCTAAATAAACATAACACTATATTTACATTTCCTCGTTACTCTCATTTCATTTCGTGACTCATTTCTCATTTCCACTTACTTGTTCTATTTAGTGTGCACCGGTATGACCCTTTGGGACTTCTATGAAGACAAGTGTGAAAGTCGTTGTGTTGTTTGCACATAATACTTTCATAAATTCGTCAACTCATATGAATAATAGAAGATACTATACACATAAGTTTCTTACATCACTCTACTATTTATACTTGAAATTATTGCAAGCCATGTGAAACTCCCCTTTTCAATTTTGACAACAAATTTTGCGAAAATGGCACTACTGGAAAAGACATTCGGTTACAAATCAATGACTGTTTTATACTTCTATTACAAACCAACTCCTGGAAGTATTTTTGTCACACCCCAAAATGTCGCATCGGAAAGGTAACCGAGGGCGTGACGTTCATGGCACAAAGACAAGATATAAAGAACGACCTCTACGTGAGTCGTTTAAAGAGTTTCGAAACATAAATGAAGTTTTTGTTTAAAATCAAACATTAAGTATACAACAAATCTTCGTCAATGAAAATCCAAAATGCGACTCAATGCCATGCTCCATGCAACCAAGCTAGTAAGATCAATGACCTGAGGAATCATACTAAAAATGTCAACATAACGTTAGTGACTTCATAGGTTTAAGTAAATGTGAAAATGAACCACAAGATTTCCATTTGTGACAATTATAACAAATATAATGTCACAGAAAAATGATTAATATTGCACTAAGCTCATGACCCAAAGCCTTAACGTATTGAGTATGTATATAGGTATGCCACTGTAGGTGTCTTGCCCACCCAAAGTTCTCCAAATGATATGCGTCCATTTGACCGGTACCTCCGGTCAAGTAAGCGTTACTTACCCGGAAGGGAGTGTCAACCCAATAAATCTATTCAGAACATTCGTTCTTACAAGTAATTAAATGTTCATGATTGTGGGAACTTAACGGCAATAGTGGTAATTTAGGCAATCCGTAAAGTTTAAGCACTTGTGTCCATATGTAAAGTAAGCAATGTATTCTCACCCCAAGTATTTCAAAACGAGTATAAAATATTAAAGTGGGGCTATCAAACTCAGCTAAAGTAAGTATTGAATACAGGAAAGTATAACGTAGTTCAACAAATAAGTAATCTTAACCGCGACCAAGAATAATAAGTCGTCTTTGGAATGATATGACATATACTATATGCATATGAGTTTTATAAAGTTTTATCACCCTTATATACTTGTAGTGAGGTTTTATAATGTTTTTTAAGTCAAAATATTTAAGAAAAACGAGTAACATGCGTTTTTGATATCAAAAACCTAATAACATAGTTGTTTGAAACATAAATCCAACTTTAAATGGGCGTAACTTACTCGTTTCTAGCCCATTTTATCCGTTCAAGTCATTAAAAATAGGTAAATATGTCTACTTTCAAGAAATCAAGGCCTTGGTTCGTGAAAATATGGGATAGGTGTCGGTTTATTCACAAACAACTGCTGACCTACGGTTTGTTTAGTTTAGGAAATTTTCCCAAATTTAACAAACTATAACTCACTCGTTTTTCATTCTATTTTCAAAATTCCAACTCCTATTTTTAGATTTATTTCTTATCTTTCTAAAAAGTCCAATTAGAGTTCACAGAGTGGGGTTTAGGTCCTCCGTTTAGGTGCTTTGTGACAAGTACTCAGATTTATTCATTTTCAAACACCCGATTTGGTGTAGCGTGGTAAAAATAGTAAAAGAATTCCAAAAATTATAAAATTTTACCAGAAACTACCTAATACCAATATCTAAGTGTGTCCCAATAGAATTTGGCCAAAGATCATTTTAAAGTGGTGAAATGGTGCTCATAAGTCGACTAAAAATTTGGGACAAATTTTAGGGTTTGTTAACTAGCTTTTAACCAACTTTTAACACAACAAACATATAGAGGTGATACAAAATCAAGCATGAAATGTTAAATGAGTATGAAATGAGTATAAGAAGTTCCTACAAGTGATGGAGTGAAGACGGTCAAGAAAGTGCACTAAGAACCCAATAAAACCCTAACTATGAACTGCCCCAAATTGGAACTTACCCTCAAAACTCTCTGGCGATTTTTAAAAAAACCCTAACATCCCTAAATCGTTTTTTCATTCTAACAATCTTGAATCCTTGTTTCTTGCAATGATTTTATGTTAATTGAATAACATTCGTGTTGCTCATTAACTGATTCTTTGCTGATTTAATCAATTCGATTCTTGGGGCTTTAATGTGATCGTTTTTTAGGGTTTCTTTGAATAATTTTTTTACTATCGCTTATTCAGGTTTAAACCGACCTAATCTTTGCTATCCTTTAATCGGTTTTGCCTTTATATTACTAATCGACTGGTCATTAATTCTTTCATTGTTCGACTCATCATGGTTGGCGGTTAGTCCTTTGGTGCGATCCGCTTAAACCCTAACTTTTTTTAGTTAGGGTTTCTTGTTTACCTGGTCGTTTTAATTTGTTGTTGGGTAAGTGGGTTTGAGAGATGATTAATAAAGGGTTTCTTAATTACACGAACAAGAACACATCTGATGTTACTAGTTCAGTGGGTAATATTCATGCTGATGTCGATGAGTTAGCTGCTCGTATGATCCATTTGAAGGAACAAGATGATGGTAAATCATTTGATGGTAATTCTGGTGTGCCCCAATTGAGTGGGGGAAGTGCTAATCAAGAGAAACCTGGTCCGTCTAATGATAAGCAGCCTGTGGACACCTCTAATGTCCCTAAACAGGTTACTCCTTTGTCGAGTTTTGAAGTTGCTATGCTATCACAGGAATTTGGTACTAGTGGAACTGGTGTGAAATCGGTCTCTTATGCGGGTGCTACTTCTAATAATCCTAAGAAACATGTGTCAAATTTTCGTAGGTTGGAATGTAGTAATAAAAAGACTGGAGTTGATCTTTCTGTCCCGATGAAAGTAGTGGAAGAGGTGAATATCAGATTTGAGAATACTCTTTATGGGTATTTCCTTGGTCAACGCCTTGCTTTTCCTGTTGTTGATTACTGTGTATGCAATGCGTGGGCTAAATATGGTATACAGAAGGTTATGATGAATGCAAAGGGGTTCTTTTTCGTTAAGTTCAATTCGAAAAAAGGTATTGACGACGTCCTCGAAAACGGTCCTTGGTTGATTAGAAATGTACCAGTTATTCTTAAACCATGGACCTTGAACACCAACTTACTTAAAGAGGATTTGACCAAAATCCCGGTGTGGGTTAAATTCCATGATGTTCCTCTTGCTATATTTTCTGATGATGGTCTTAGTCTTCTTGCCACATTGATTGGTACGCCCAAAAATGTTAGATGCTTATACTAGCCAAATGTGCAAGGAATCATGGGGCCATAGTAGTTTTACTAGGTCATTGATTGAAGTTAAGGCGGATGAGGTGCTTAGGGATAGCCTCAGTGTTGAGATACCTTTCCTTGATGGGACGGGTTCGACTATTGAGAAGATTCGGGTTGAATATGAGTGGAAACCGCCTCGTTGTGATAAGTGTAAGATTTTTGGTCATACTTTGGTTGATTGTCCTAAGTATGTTATACCTACTACTCAGCCTACTCCAAGTGTTAATGATGGTTTTAAAACGGTTAATACTAAGAAGAAGAGTGATAGTGGTGGTCAATCTAGTCCAAGTAAGGGAGGTTTTACTAAACCTGTTGTGGGGAAGAAGATGCAATATCAACCCAAAGCGCCTCTTACTGCACCCAAGAAAGTGGATGCCAATCAGAAGAAGTCTACTGATGTGGCTAGTACTAGTGGTACGAAGGCCGCTGGTGTGGCTAGTACAAGTGTTACAAAGATTGCTACATCAAACAGGTTTGATGGCCTTCATATGGATGATACTGATGACTTTGGTATTCCTACCAATGAAGTGACTAAGGATGTGAATTCTGGTATTCCAAAGGAAGCTAAGGAGGACGGGTCTTTAGAGACTGGTAATGCATTACAAGTACCGCTTGTAAGTGATTCAATGGGAACAAAGGAAGTTAACTTTACTCCTTTAGTTGAGAAAATTAGGGAGATTGAAAAGCTACTTATTGATGGGAAAGCTACTCTTGTGGATGATGATGGTCATCCTATTCAAAAGGTTGATTATGCGGGGTCTACTTCTTCTACTAAGAGGGTTAACCCATTCTCTAAGGTGGGAGAGATTGTTGTTTCTGACAGTGATGAAGACGAGGTTGTGAATACGTTTGATGAGTCCATAAACCTATTTGGTGGTGGTCATGATCGTGAAGATGATTATGATGACTATGATTATGATGACTATGCGGATCAGGTCTATGATCTTCCAGGGAATTTGGATGCTTTATATGACATGTATGGTATCAAGCTCTAAGGTCTTGGTAGAAAGTAATTTTGTTTTCATAGGAGTCTAATGGTATCTTTTGAGTAGTGTTTTTTTTCTTATTTAGAAAATTGGAAGTATCTTGTTATTAAGCTTTTCCGCCTATGTAATGGGCTGAGATATGGGATTCACCCATATCCTTTTTTGGAGTAATATATTTACCGGGTCTTTTGACCTTTTACCCAAAAAACCCCTAACTATGAACTCAAAACCATAAACTCTTGTTTTCTAACACTTAAACCAAATGAACCAAGAACCAAATATACCCGTGTTTGCTCTTGCTTTCTTTCATGAGAATGAGAGGAGAATGGAGAGTAAATATGTGTTTGTTTAAGTGTGAAATGAGGATGGTTAGGTAGTTTGTTTATATAGGAACCATTAGGGAAAGTTGAATGGTCTAATAAGAGTCATATGTTGGTGTATGATCAAAAGTGGCAATGGTGTCTTGTGACTCACTTGGGCTGTCCACCATAGCAAAGAAAGGAGGGAAGGAAAAGGTTGAGGTGATGTTGCTTGTTGCTTGTTTGTAGGTTTAAGTTTAAACATGATAATGGCTAATGAAGGTTTCAAAGCAAGCTATGGTTTTGTTGTATTCCCACTTATAGTAGGCCGATTTCTAGAAGCCATGGGGGGGGGGGAGAAAATGAAAATTTTGAAAGTATGAGGTGTGTATATGTAAGTATATAAAGCTGGTGAAGTGTTGGGTAACTTGTGCATGCATGCATGAACTTAAATGTAAGTCGTAGGCGATTTAAGTAAAACTTGCAAAACCAAATGCATAGACTTATAAAGCATGTTTAAAAGAGTCATAAAGTATTTAGTTGACGTTGACTAAACTTAGTCTAGTGCCGGTATACGTTTAAAGTATTTTTTCATTTTACTCGGGTTAACCTAATAGTTTTGCGTAAAGGCATAAATTCAATTATTCAAGGTAAAAAGTTTTAAGTTTATGCTCAAGTATAAACTTGAAAAATGCAAGTTGTCACAATTTTTAACCTAAAGTAGACTCAATTCTCTTTAAAATGATAGGTGACATGACTCACACGGACTTACGATTGATTTTATATAAATTTCCAAACATGACCCATTCCTGCCACAACATGCTTTTTCTAGTCAGTCTGTTGTATATTATTGATTTGACATAGTTAACCTTGGAATTAGGACTTGTAACCAAATGCATTAGAAAGTAGACTAAGAGGACTACAATTTTAGTTTTGAACTCAACTTAATCCGACGAACTTTTAATTCTCTACGAACTTTCTGAACTTAATCCGAAGAACTGTTAATTCTCTACGAACTTTCAAAATTGACACAAAATTTTGCACTACTTGCTGTCCCGTTTTCATACTTAACTAAAATGACCAAAATTCAACTTCTACATCCCGAAACAACATAAGAACTTCCAGAATATTTAAGAGCATCATACAAATCATTTTCATGAATACACTAGATCTAAATGACCCATGGAAACGTGCTTTACAAAGTGCGAGTATTTTGCCAAACACCCGGTTTTGACCCACTTTACTTACATTTTACTTAAATAACACATATAACCGTTATTCCAAAACCAAAACCTGGACTTAACACTTCAAAATGACATTTACAAATCATTTTATGACACTTGGGGGTTCAACCATGACTTGAGCTCGACACCTAATTCTAACATCATTTACATATTCCAAGGACACCCAATTCCTGAGCTTCCAATCCTAAGCCTTAATCAAGGTCTTACCTTCAACACATAAGCACCTACAAAATGGTTAAATAATTGAACCATAAGCGAAAACGCTTAGTAAGTTGTAACACCCCAACCCGACAAGGGCTAAAGTGTCACATTCATGGTGTCAATCAGAACAACACAAGCATAAACTTTAATGATACAATGGATACAAGCGTTACAAAAGGTTCCATGATAAAGGAAATACAATATCAGAACTAAGTACAAAATGACTAAATCTAACGCATCTTCAGAACCACTATTAACTCATCAAGCAATTCCTCTCTAAAGCTCCTAATTGCACTCTTCACCCTAACCCAACTTCCTTCTAAAACCTGCCGCGGAAGAAAGAAAACGCGGCTGAGCTTAAAAAGCCCAGTGAACAGATATAACAACGAAGTAATAATGAAACAGAAATGAATACTGAATAAGGTATAAAGGGAATAACAGAATGTAATCAAAGGTAAGTATGAAATAGTAATAAGAGGTAAGGTAAGGGTTAGTCATCAACCACGAGCCCAGAAACAGATATAATGCCTTCATAATAATGCCTTCATAATAATCATAATCATAGTCATAATCACACATAAAGCAGCATATGTAGGGGAGACCTACCAGAGTTGTGAAGGACGTGCATGCACGCAACATCAATCACTAGATACAGATAACAGATAACAGAAACAGATCTAGGATGCATCCATACGCCCTCACAGAAATAATATTGGCCATAATAAATAGATAATTGAGCTCATAACAGATAACAGATAAGGGGACGTGGCAGAACATCACTCCACTGCCCTAGAGTCATGCCAGGGGTGCATCCCTGACACGGACATGGAACCCCCATGCCTAGTGAAATAAATTTGGCTCGGGTGTCAAACTAGAATAGGTCAAACGGAATAGGTCAAACAGAATAGGTCAACAGAATGTCATAAAATGACACAGATCATAAGTCATCATAATCAGATCATATCAGAAGTCCATATCATATAGTCATATCAAAAGGTCCAAATCAGAAGGTTCAAAATCAGAAAGTTCAGATAGCAAAGGTTCATAACAGAAAAGGTTTAGAAAATAAAATGGGGTTTCATAGCAATGGCATAGGGAATCCTAAATAAAGGAAAATATCAGAAGAAAGGTAGCAAGGTTCATATCAATGGTTCAAGGTTTACAAGTGTGAAACTTTTTATAAGGAAACAGATTTAGAGGTTTTTCATTTCATTTAAAAATATGATTTTCATAAAAGTAATTCTCTAAAATGATTTTAACAGGAGTTATTTAAATTTCCTTTTGAAACAAGTCTGATATCGTGTTTAAAGAAATCATTTTCACATGGTTTGTCTCATATCATCAAGTTATATTTTCAATGGTTTTCATACAAAACATCATGTCAATGAACCAGAGACATCAGAAGAACCAAGATCAGAGATCAGAGTAGGGGTAGAGAAAACGGATCATGAGTCATGAGAAACCTTACTGAAAGGTCAGAATATCTGTACCTCAACCAGGCGACAAAGTAGACACAAGAAAACATCAGACAGAAATAGGAACTCCTCCTTCTTCACAGAACCTAGACGGATTAGAAGTCGAGAATTATTCAATAGTTCATTTAAAATCAGATTACTCCTTTTTAGGTTATCTTTCCATTTTTAGAAACTTTCCAGGTTTAGCAAATTTCCATATTTAGTAACTTTCTAGATTTAGAAGTTTTCCAAAGTAGGCAACTTTCCACTTATTAACATATTCTTATAAGTTAGTTGTAACATTTCATCAAGTTTCATGGCCTCATGTATTACAGATTTCCTTTTATAGACATTTTCTGAGATTAGGGTTTCGTTAGGTCACCGAACATGTTTTAGGGTTAAAAGTGTAAATTCCACAAGTTGAAGGTCACAAATGATCACATTCACATTATAACATGTCAACTTAAGTCAAGAAAGTCAAATATGCAATTATTACGCTTCACACCCTTAAGTTTGTAAGGTTACCATATTAGACCCCTTTAACTATCCCATTTACATATTTAATCCTTCAATAAATGTAATTATCACATAAGCACCACAACTATACAAAAATGTCATAAATAGCCCCTACATCATATTTAATTCGAATTACACATGTCACATCCATATTTACATTTTTAGTCCCTCTAGTTATAATATTTACAATATAAACCTTTTAATTATCTAATTAACATGTAAATCACGTAATTAATCAAATAATCACATAAGTCCATCAAGTATCACAAAATTACCATTTTAGTCCTTTAACATTCATTTAGGCCGAATATAAGTATTTACATAATTAATCCCTCAAGTTTCCAAATTAACAAAATAATCCTTAACAATTTCATATTAACACATTAGCCCCTCACTTTCCAATATTTACACAAATTACCCTACACATTAAATTATGTACGAAACATCCTTAATTTGTATAATTTACAAAACAAGTCCTTCCATTTTAATTATTTTACAAATCAAATTATATTTATATATAATTAACATTTAACCCTTCCAAAATATCATTTCCACTTATTACCCTCATTTTCATAATTTTTTTACGAATTGCCCCTGGTTTACATGAACTTATAAAAATAACCCCATAGTTTAGAAAATCACAAAACACCCCCTATCATTTTAGTTCCATAATCGGTTTTAGTAAAAACCCTAAAATACAAGCCCTAAATTTTTCCACATCATCATATCATTATTATACAATCATTATATCATTTAACATCACAAAATTTCAATAAACCCTAACCCTAGCCATTTTGATTTTCTTTTTCTTTTTATTCAATCCGAAACACAAATACATCAAAATAATTATCCTAGGCTTCAAATAATTAAAACAACAATTTTTATAGATTTCATATACATCATAGAAGGCCAGAAAAATCAAATATCACATTACAAAATTCATATAGGCCGATTTATCAATTTTCCATGAAATTAGGGTTTTTGTTAGGATTAATTTTGTATGGCCATATAAACATGCATGGATCGAATTTAACAATTTATACAGATGTAATAGAGTATAAAGAGTGATAAAAAAATACCCCAATTGGTTAGGATCGAATGGATAGGGCCGTGTGAATTATTTTCTTCTCGATAGGGTTTATTCGACACAAACAAATTCACACCTTCGAACCAAGCTTCCAGATGACAAACCATTATTTTTATAGGCTTCCAATAACCTCCAAGGACCCAGTAAAATTGTTCAATTGCTTCATAAAAATCGTATGGAGTAGTGGTGATTTTCTTGGTGTTTTCGGCTAGGGTTTTTAGTGTTTAATTGGTTTCTTGATTTTATTTGGCAAAGGAAATGGTATGGAGATATATATTTGATCCTTTGGCCGAGTATTATGGAGTTGTGTCCACAAAAAATCTGGCCTTCCCATTTTCAAACTTATTTTGTACATATTTACCTTAAATAATTTAGTTTATACCTTATATAATTTATGTACAAGTTAATAAATCAAAATGGACCTTTTTTTAAGCCTAGGAAAACGTGTCCCATAGGTTAGGATTTTATTATTGTAAATTTTTATCATTTCATAAGTTTTATAAAGCTCTTGTGTAATTATTTATGATTTATTTATAATTATATAAGCTTTTATTAAAGTTTTAATTCTTAGGGGCATTTTGGTCATTTTGCAAGTTTTCAAAACTTTGGGTTTTACATAAGTAACCTGTAATAACATATAATCATATAAATATCATCATACACACGTTATGAATGCATTACCAATCATCATCCAGTTATAGAAACCTAAGTCAAATCAAACCAAGAACATATCATGCTAGTTCTTCAATCTTGATAAATAATAAAGCCATCATTTTCTAGTATTACCAATATCCACATACCTTAGTTAGTCTAATGCCAATAGACTAACACACACATTGTCAACACATAACTAAGTCTTTAGCGATTATCCATGTCTTCTACGTCAAGCTTTCCGATACCTTAACACAATTATTCACAAACACATAATATGATAATTATGTAACATGTTATAGTCATGGTTACTTGCCTTGAATCCAAGCTAATATTACCAATAAGTCACCTTCCTTTTCTTTGCTTGCTTTCCTAGTCAGATAATTACTAACACATATTAACACGTCTAATTTAAATAATAATTAAGGGTGTCTAACCTATCCATGACAATAACTAAAACCCATCTTTATTATTTACAAGATCATATCCCAAAATTACCTATTTGCTTTTAATTCAATAATTGACCTTAACTCAATTTCATAAATACTTTAATACTAGATTTTAAATATTAATTACCCAAAATCCTCAATCTTGCTTATGAACCCTAACTCTTCAATTAGCAATTAAATTAAGATATAAAGATTACTTACTTATATAGAATCATTGCTAGGGATTCAATCCTTGAACAAAAACCCTAAACCTTCATAACTTGGTTATAAACAAAGCCCTTGTCTTCTCCCTCTCTTTTTACTGTTGTATTGTCACACCCAAACCACGCACACTCTCTCCTAGAACTCTTTGGAATGTATTTGAATGCTAAAGAAGTACTTAGTAATAAATATTAGGTACTAGTTTAATCACTTGGCAAGTTCGTCCTTGCAGGCTAGAATAAGGAAGTTCTAGTACTAAAACGAGTTGGTTCTAGTACTATTACAAGTTGGATCTGGTACTAACTTGCGATTCTGGGAACTTAGGTCTCTCAAGTTCTTTTCTCTAATGCTTGGGCCACATCATACTTTCTACTTTCATATTACATATACTTTGAACAACCTTCTCTCTGGCGAAAAAAAGCGAAACCCGATACCCTAACATCCCCTGCCGAATCTTTAAACTTTTTTATTATCCATTCTCCACTATTGTGCCTTAAATTAGTTTAATAATTTAAGGATCTATCATGGGCTGTGATACATAAATTGTTTAAGCATCTTTAGGATTTTTGGTTTGCTTTGCTATTTTGTCTTGTTTGCATGCATTATTATAGCTCAATTATATCCTGCTTGTAATTCAAGGTCAAGATCTAGCTCACAATGTTATTTACTATAACCCTAATATCTGTTTAGAATACTATCATGCGAGTTTTTATTAGTGCGTTGTTTTAAACCCTAGTTCTTATTAGGGTTTCTACCTTAATTTGAAGATAGATGTTACTCGTTCTTCGTGTTTTTGATTTTGTTTACATGGTTTGATGATGAAAGCGAGATTTTTGAATTCGGGAGGAGGAGGTGGAAAAAAGAAGAAGAATGGTAATGATTTGATTGGTGCTAGTTTGGATCATGTGACTATGGAGTCCACTATGTTGCATGATCATATAAGTGGTGTGGATGGGGATGGGGCGGTTAATACCAATAAGGCGACTGATCTAGGGGCTGAACATACAAGTACTCAATCGACTCTTGTTGCTGCTCCTTTATCAAGTGGTATGCTTACTTCTCATTTGAATTCTGTTTCGTTGGCTGATAATGAGGTTTCGTTGGCTGCTAATGATGCGTATACGGGTCATAATGAGTTTCTTGGAGACAAAGGTGCTGGGGTTTCTTACGTGGTGAATAAAAGTGGAAGTGAGCTAAATTATGAAAATATTAGTCCTACTACTTCTACTTCATCACCTCAGGTTGCTCTTCCTAAGACGAGTTTCGATGTAGCTTTGCAATCACAAAAGTTTGGTACACATGGGGACACGAGTAATTCTAGAGGGAGTGGTAATGTGGTTGCAAATTCTGTTAAAAACCCTTCTAATGAATGTACCACAAGTGTTTTGAAACAGCCCCAATCTACGAATGACCCTAATATGAAGCCGGTTTCATATGCGGGTGTTACGTCTACTGATTCTAAAAAGCACAAATCTAATTTTCGTAGACNTACGAATTAGGGCTTAAGTGACCCCCTAAAAGCGTAACACTTTTCGTCTTAATAATGGGGATGGGGCGGTTAATACCAATAAGGCGACTGATCTAGGGGCTGAACATACAAGTACTCAATCGACTCTTATTGTTGCTCCTTTATCAAGTGGTATGTTTACTTCTCATTTGAATTCTGTTTCGTTGGCTGATAATGAGGTTCTGTTGGCTGCTAATGATGCGTATACGGGTCATAATGAGTATCTTGGAGACAAAGGTGTTGGGGTTTCTTACGTGGTGAATAAAAGTGGAAGTGAGCTAAATTATGAAAATATTAGTCCTACTACTTCTACTTCATCACCTCAGGTTGCTCTTCCTAAGACGAGTTTCGATGTAGCTTTGCAATCACAAAAGTTTGGTACACATGGGGACACGAGTAATTCTAGAGGGAGTGGTAATGTGGTTGCAAATTCTGTTAAAAACCCTTCTAATGAATGTACCACAAGTGTTTTGAAACAGCCCCAATCTACGAATGACCTAATATGAAGCCGGTTTCTTATGCGGGTGTTACGTCTACTGATTCTAAAAAGCACAAATCTAATTTTCGTAGGCTGGAGTGTAGCAAGAAATCGAATGATGTGGATTTGTCTGTGCCTATGAAAGTGGTAGAAGAGGTAAATTCCAGATTTGAGAATACTTTATATGGTTATTTTCTTGGTAAACGTATTGATTTTCCGATTGCTGATTATTATGTGCGCAATGCGTGGGCTAAGTATGGCATTCAAAAAGTTATGATGAATGCGAAGGGCTTCTTCTTCTTTAATTTTACCTCTCTGAAAGGTGTTGAAGATGTACTTGAGAACGACCCTGGATGATTAGGAATGTGCCTATAATATTTAAAAATTGGACTTTAAACACTAATCTCCTCAAAGAGGATTTGACCAACATTCTGGTGTGAGTTAAATTCCATGATGTCCCACTTGCTATGTTCTCGGATGATGGCCTTAGTCTCCTAGCCACATTGATTGGTACGCCGAAAATGTTAGATGCTTATACTAGTCAAATGTGCTTGGAATCATGGGGTCGAAGTAGTTTTGCTAGGTGCTTGATTGAATTCAAGGCGGATCAGGTACTTAGGAAGAGCCTCACTGTTGAGATACCATTACTTGACAGGACGGGTTCTACTTTTGAAAAGATTCGGGTTGAATACGAGTGAAAACCGCCTCGGTGTGATACGTGTAAGCTTTTTGTCATACGCTGCTTGATTGTCCTAAGTCTGTTCCACCTCCTACTCAGCCTAAACAGAGTGTTAATGATGGTTTTCAAATGGTCAATAACAAGAATAAGGGTAAGAATGGTGGTCACAATGCTCCGGGTAAAGGAGGTTTTACTAAACCTGCTATGGGTCCTAAGTTTAGGTATTAACCTAAAGCGCCTCCTCCTGAACCCAAGAAGGTGGATACTACAAAGAAGAAGGCCGCTGATGTGGCTAGTACGAGTGGTACGAAGATTGCTACATTAAACCGGTTTGATGCCCTTCATATGGATGATACTGATGACTTTGGTATTCCTACCAATGAAGTGACTAAGGATGTGAATTCTGGTATTCTAAAGGAAGCTAAGGAGGACGGGTCTTTAGAGACTGGTAATGCATCACAAGAACCGCTTGTGAGTGATTCAATAGGAACAAAGGAGGTTGGCTCTACTCCTATAGTTGTGAAAATTGGGGAGCTTAAAAAGCTACTTATTGATGGGAAAGCTACTCTTGTGAATGATGATGGTCATCCTATTCAAAAGGTTGATTATCCAGGGTCTACTTCTTCTACTAAGAGGGTTAACCCAATCTCTAAGGTGGGTTAGATTGTTGTTTCAGACAGTGATGAACATGAGGTTGTGAATATGTTTGATGAGTCCATGAACCTATTTGGTGGTGGTCATGATCGTGAAGATGATTATGATGACTATGATTATGATGACTATGCGGATCAGGTTTATGATCTTCTAGGGAATTTGGATGCTTTATATGACACGTATGGTATCAAACTCCAAGGTCTTGGTAGAAAGTAATTTTGTTTTCATAGGAGTCTAATGGTATCTTTTGAGTAGTGGTTTTTTCTTATTTAGAGAACTGGAAGTATCTTGTTATGTAAGCTTTTCCGCCTATGTAACGGGCTGAGATATTGGATTCACCCATATCCTTTGTACTTAAATGTTTTTTTGGAATAATATATATGTACCGGGTCTTTTGACCTTTTACCCAAAAAAATACATATACTTTGACTTATTGTTTAACTATTTGGTTTGACTACCCAATCGTATAAAGCCTTCAACTTACAAATGTCATAGTCAAACTTACTCGCTGGCATACTTGTATACTTAAAAACGGGTTTTGGGGTGTAACACCATGTGTCCCTATCCATTGACGAACATATAGAAAGCCAAGTTCAAACTTCTTGAAGTGGCAAAACTTCATGTTCGTATAGGTAGTTCTTTTATTCTTGCACCTGCATTTGCAATTTTTCAATAAAAACCATTAAGAATATATTCTCCAACATAACCATCACTTGCAGGCCTAAACACATACATAAGGAAAATAATTACATGTGCTCCGATATTTAACTATGAGCCTTTCACATTGAATTCAGGCTTCTAACGTTGTATTAAAAGGTAATTGGGTATCTCACAACTAGATAATTTAGATGGACTTTAATCTCATCCATATTGTTGACTTATTCACTAAGTCCCTAGCTAACCCCTATGCCAAGTGGTCAGTTAATTTTTTTTAGATCAAGCAAACTCAAATGAAATCACACCATTCATGATATTCACGAATCATACTATGTCTGACACCAAAGTATCTAGACTAGCCATTATGTATCTGACTATAAGCCTTAGCCAATGTGGCAACACTATCACAATGGATAAATACTGGTGATTCGGTTTCGTACATAACAAAATCTCATAAACCAAGTTTTTTAGCCACTCTGCTTCTTTACCAGCAACAACCAATTCTACAAACTTAGATTCCATAGTAGAATGGTTAATACACGTCTGCGTATAAACCCATGAAATGGCACCTCCCCCTAGTAAGAATACCCAACCACTGATAGGAGATGAATATTCTGCATGGTTTATCCCAACTAGCATCTGTGTAACCTTCTGAGATTGAAGGATGTCAAGAATAACACAAACCATAATTCATATTACCTATTAAGTACTTGAATACCTTTGTTATTGCATGCCTACTAGGATTACTAGTAAACCTACTCAATCTTCCAACTACATAAGCAATATCTAGTCGAGTGCTTGTCATAGCATACATCAAACTGCCAATGGCCTTTGAGTATACGAGCTGAGATACAGGTTTAGCAGAATTTGGCACAAGTTTTTCCGTTGAATCCATGGGACAATGGGAGTATTGACTTTAGAGCAATCATCACGATCAAGCTTATTGAGAATTTTCTCAATGTAATAAGATTGTGTAATTACAATTCCCTTGTTCATCAGTTTAATCTTTATATTGAGAATTACATTAGCTTCTCCCAAGTCCTTCATAGAGAACTTTGATAACAAAAACTTTCTAGTTTTATCAATTACATTTTGACCCTGTAAGTGCCATTGCCCCTTGACCCATGCGTGTTAATCGTTGCCGAAAACATATTAACTCAAATGAGTGTGTACTTCACACTTCCTTTACTCGTATCCGAGCTTAATATGAAATCACATTGGTCTCTAGTAAATCATAATTACCTAAAATAGTTGATGACACTAAAATCACCAACATTGAGTATAAAAGACTTTTCTAATTCATTAACAAGTGACATTTAGGTTATGCTGGCGATTTGTTAATTTCTTATCGTTTTATCCAACGATGTTAGAAATGCAAGAAAATCTTTATGCATGCAAAAGGTACAGTTAATTAAAGGGATCGATGACATTTTTTTCCGACTCTGTGATGTGAATCGATCTATCACTACCTAATGAAAGCTTAAATTTGATTGTTTTGAAGCTTTTGTACAATGGCTAAGAGTAGTGAGCAAACTTTTACTTAATATTTCGAAATTGAGTATAATCTTGTGCATGTGAATGTATGCAAATCCCCTTTCTACGTGCATGACATAGCGTGTTGCTAATTTCCAACTAGCTAATATGCTAAGAAGCATGTATTAGTTTCATTCGAGTTGATGTCTTTAGGTCAACTTGATCATTGCGCATAAAATCTTATATCCATCATAAGATCAACTTCACGAGACCGGTTACAGAACAATTAATTATCCATTGTGTGTTAATATATAGATATGTGTTTGTTCAAAAAAAAATATATATAGATATGTGCAATTATGTTATTAATACACTGGCTATTAAGATATGACAAGTTTGAAAACTAAATTAGAGTCATTCAACAAAATCAAAATGACAAGATCTTGTTCCAAAAGTTGTTGCTTCAGAAGTGTTAATCAAACAAAACTGTACTTTTGAAAAATAAAATAAAAATGGATTCCTCTATGTTATTCCTTGTATCTGGCTAATCGGTAGTTACGATTTCCTCATAATAAGGTGATCTTGATGTGCTCATATCTTGCTACTTGGCTATTTTTCAATGAATTGTGATTAGTTGTTAGCTGACCAATGACTTTAGCGTTACTAACTGTGTATGCCATTTATAACACGATTTCACAAATTCATTAAGTACACATTTTCATTTCATAACCTGTTCAATTTTGAACTTGGATCACTACTAATATAGTTTATTTTTTTTATAAGATATACTATCTAATCATTGAAGTTCTTTCTTAGAATCAACGCGGCAACAATTGGATTCTTGAAACCAAAAGTCTTGTAACTTAACGCGTATCCGAATGATCAACAACCGATAATATGTAAGATCAAGTGTTAATATATATGCAATGTGTAATGTAAATTGTCGCCTTTCTCTTCCTTGCAATAGAATTTTCTTCATGAATGTGATGCTATCTCCAATATTGTTGTGGAAAATATATAATAGAAATTCAAGGGGGACACATTCCCAGAAAGGAGTAGAAATCATCATTATTAACAACATAAGATTCAATAATATGATGATTAACCTAGTAATCCAGCTGTTTTATATAGTTAGGTACATGCACGGGTTCTTTTCATTACCATTATAATATTGTTTAATTTTCCTAATCATTGAATTTAAGACAAATATGGGCATGTAATCTTTCATAACAAGGATATAAATTAAACACGTTTAGTTGTGCTAGCTAGCCATTTTACTTATTGAAAAGGTAAAAGAAAAAAAAATATATATATATATACATGCAGAGAGATGTGAAATACAGGGAACCTAAATTGATCATTTTCGATTAAAACACAAAGTGAGGGTCAAAGATTCAGACTTTTTAGACTCTATTCATCAATTTGTTTCTTGCACCAGCTTTTTCTGAAAAAGACATACCTACACAAACAGTCCAATGCAGATGATACAGAATTATATATGCATAGTATAATTATCACTGATAAAAGCACGGTTAGTCGGTTGCATGAGGGGAACTAATATGCCACAAAATCACATTAGATGATATTTGTGTTGAGTACATCATTTGTTATGGTTTACATATCACATTTTTTACTAACTGCTCGTATAGTCGTATGATAAATAACAACTACTGTAGCAAGAAAGAGAAATGATTACATGCATGTTATTTGCACAAGCTATGAGATCGAGTAACTATTTTTTTAAGTTGGAAAGTTGGTACATGCTAGCTAGCTAGCTTCTTTATTTAATCGCACGTACGTTCTAATATTGAAATTATTTACTTGATATATAGTTATTCCCAGTCTTAGCAATTGTGTTAGGTAATAAAAACATATATACTGTATTTATATCTATATCTATACTATCTACTCCTTCCGTCCCAAAATTATTGTCCCCCATTGACTTTTTCGGTCTTTCTTGCTCAACTTTGACTATAAATATTTTTGTTTGTGTTATANTCAGTATGATAAATGTACAACATATTTTTAGCAAACAATTTGAATTCGGTTGTTTTATTCGTAGAGTTTGACTATAACGATTTAAGGTATTGATTTTGCCCCATTGCACTGGCAAATTTAGGCTATCAATTATGTCAAATTTGTTATTAACTATTTTATTTATGATATATGAATAACGTTTAATTATTTAAACTAGAATTAACACATTAAATGTTAAACAATATATTCAACCTAATAATTAAACGTACCAAATTTGTACACATTTGGAATAGTCAAATATGTTGGTCAATTTTCGTAAGAAAACTAAATAATACTTTACGTTAGTTAATTAACTTATTCAGTGCACTTTATTTTCTTCACAGTTAAATAAGGAGTGATGTACTAAAATCATATACAATGAAACTTAGATTATATGGTAATCTAATGAACTTTTATTTGAAATATTAGAAGTATTTGTAATCAGTATATTAACATATATCAAAATAAATATGATATACAAAAATACTTTTATAACTTACATTTTTAACTTTTAAAATGGATATTTCTTTAGGCCAATGCTAATGGTAAGGTTGTCCCCCAACCAATCAAGTAGATGACCTAATGGTAAGATTATCCCCCGACCAATCAAGTAGATGACCGAGTTTTCCCCATTAGCTCAAGCAAATTGGTGACCGATCACCCCCCAACTTTATTAAATTATGGTTGGCCTAGCAACCGAAAGTTTCATTATCTTTTGTGTGTGTATTTTTTTTTATTAGTCTTTGTGAGGAATGTTTTTTGGCTGTGGTTGCAGTTGCGGTCGCCTTGTTAGCATAATGTGGTTGTGTGTAGTCTTGGGGACAGAAAGCTGATGTGACACTTATGTGATAGGATGTGACCATAATATTTATGGTTGTCATTAGCATTGGCCTTACCGCAATGCTAGACCCACTCAGAAAATCCACAAAAAGAATTCACCCGCTAGCGTGTCAGCGGGTGATTGTTTAATAAGAGAAAAGAGAGAGAAAAATCCACAAAATGCACTAGTTACCCGCTCACACAGCTAGTAGATTTTATTTTATTTTATTTATTTATTTTTAATTCTTTGAGTGAATCTAACATTGCTCATTTTTTAAAGGTTTAACAAAATATCAATTCAATTAATTACTCATTATTACAGTATAATGCAACTTTAACACTAAAAGTCGTTAAAAACAACTAAAAAATTAGTGCATTTAAGTAATAAACAAAACAACCTTATAATGAATAAAAACTGATGAATGATAAGTGATGAACATACTTTTGCAGAAGAAAAAATATGATGAACAACAACCGACAATAAGTGATAAAAAAATAAAAAGAACATCACTTTTTTTTAATCTTACATTGATAAAATGATTAATGGTGCGTTGTTGAACAAAAATTAGTGCATTTAATTCAATTTTAACACTAAAAATATAAGCAAGACATTTCATCAAACACTTTGTGTGCACTAAATATGACTAAGACGTCATCTTTAACGTGCGATATCTCACTCTATCATATCGGATTTGAGTGATTCAAATTTTTGGGTAAAGAATGGCCAAAAAGCTACAACTTTCGTGTTTTAAGTTTTACATAATTCGGCCTTTATACTAGACAAAATAAGAGCCGAAATTGCCGAAATTTCAAGAAAATCAATATCCACTTAAAAGTTGAAAATAAAAGTTGCGATTCATATATCAAAATGCATACCAAATTAAAAAGAATTAAATTTTTAAAATTATGGTATACTTGGTTTTTTGTAAAAGTTTGTCGTTTGAAAGTTATTTGCGTTTGAAGTTTAGGATGGAATTAAAAAACGGGTCAAATGAGAAAATGCCTTTTGACTGAAAATTTAATAAAAGGGGAGGGAGAAAAACTGGTGAACACGTGTAAGATTATGTATAACTTTTTACACTTTGTAATTTATTTTCCTTTTTAACCGAACGCACCCTGATATACAAAAATAGTACAACATTTGAAATATAACAAGTGTGGTCAATTTTAACTAGTGCTTCGTATTTTATATTTAGTATAGATATAGATAAACTAAGAAATTTACAAACATCATAAAAGAATATGTTTTTATTTTATTTTATAATATTTTATGTTTCATATGATTATTTAACATGTTATTATATTATTATTTGAGTGGTGTTTTAAAGATATTATTTATTTTACTCAGGATTTTTGTATTTCTTAAAACGATAAACAAAAGCCATGGACAACCTATTAAGCAAGTGAATTTGTATGTTACGCTAAATTTTCATACATGGACAATTATATATTGTCGTGTCACAAGTGAAGAGCAAACAAAATACTTGACAAATGTTGTCATGTCACGTGTGACGTAACCTCACGAATATTACAACAAAGGTTGTTTACAAAGACATGTTAAGTTACAAAGTTTATGATATTAGGTAATGAAACTTATCTTTACATAGTTTATGATCTTAGGTAATGAAATTTATCCAACATTATTACGTGTGAACTATGATTTTCAATCAATCTAATTTCTTTATATGGTTTTAAAATTAGAATTACACATGTTCAATTTGTTTCAACAACTTCACGTCGATATACATTGATAACGACTACTCTTTTTATTTACATGTCCATCAACAGGTCTTTGTCTTTTCACGACAAAGGAAAATGGAGAACACCGTAAATTACGTCAACGAGTTTACGTACAAAAATAGTTCAACATTTGAAATATAACAAGTGTGGTCAATTTTAACTAGTGCTTCGCATTTTATATTTAGTATAGATATAGATAAACTAAGAAATATACAAGCATCATAAAAGACAATATGTTTTTATTTTATTTTATAATATTTTATGTTTCTTATGATTATCTAACATGTTACTATATTATTATTTGAGTGGTGTTTTAAACATATTATTTATTTTACCCGGGTTTTTTATATTTCTTAAAACGATAAAATAAAGCCATGGACAACCTATTAAGCAAGTGAATTTGTATGTTACGCTATTTTCACACATGGACAATCATATATTGTCGTGTCACGAGTGAAGAGCAAATAAAATATTTGACAAATGTTGTCGTGCCACCTGTGATGTAACCTCATGAATATTACAACAAAGGTTGTTTACAAAGACAGGTTAAGTTACAAAGTTTATGATCTAAGGTAATGAAATTTATCTTTACAAAGTTTATGATCTTAGGTAATGAAATTTATCCAACGTTATTACCTGTGAACTATGATTTTCAATCAAATTAATTTCATTATATTGTTTTAAAATTAGAATTACACATGTTCAATTTGTTTCAACAACTTCACGTCGATATACATTGACAACGACTACTCTTTTTATTTACATGTTCATCAACACGTCTTTGTCTTTTCACGACAAATGAAAATGGAGAACACCATAAGTTACCATTTATTTTTATTTAACTTTATGGTCTTTTTTAGTTGTTTGACAATTTGTTGGATTATCCATATGTTTCATTTGAAAATAATTCTCTTTTCTGCTCGGCACACTTAGTTGTTTTGTTCTTCCGTCTTATTGCCTAATATACACATTATTTTTTTTGTTACAATTCTTTTAAATAACCATAAATATCATGAGTCTTTTAGCTAATATAAATAACACTTACGTTATATCTTCGGTCATGTTTCCCTTTAAAGCCACCTTGTTCCTTTGGACATATAGAGAAGTCATAATGCAAGGTTAAGTAAAAGGTTTTTAAAACCGGACCGATCGTTAAACTGGATGAGTTAACGGTTCCCAGTTTTCTCGGTTCAACCGGTTGGACTGGAGGTTCGACCGGCAGAGAGGTTTCCGACAAGATCTGAGAAGATTCTAGCGATATTTGTATATTTTTTGTTAATATTTGAAGATTCCAGCGATATATGCGTAATTTATACACATTTCCGACAATATTTGAACAAATTCTGCCGAGATTTAACCAGATTCCGACCAACTTCATCTTTTCCGATGAAGTTGCAGGTTTTCAGCTGTTTTTCCCTGTCCACAAGTTCTGGTTTTTAACCGATTTTGACCGGTTCATGACGGCTGATTAAACTGTGCTTTGAAAACCGGTCGACCTACCAGTTGCTGGTTTTCAAAACATTGGTTAAGTACTTGAGTACTACTTCTTCACTCACACAAATTTCACAAAAAAATGAAGGGATAATTACTAAAATGGCCAGTTGCCCAATCGTTGGGCATTTTTTACCTTAAAAAAAAATTCCGCCTTTGGCCAGTTGCCCAACGCAACTTTTAAAAGGGGGACAAGTGTCGCGCCCATGAGACGCCAAGTGTCTAAGGTTGCCCAAAATTTGAAAAAGTTGCCCAAAAAATCGCCATGTGTCGCCCCAAAAAATTGACACGTGTCCCCCCTTAAAAGTTGCGTAAGGCAACTGACCAAAGGAGGAATTTTTTTTAAGGTCAAAAATACCCAACGATTAGGCAACTTGGCCATTTTTGTAATTATCCCAAAAATGAATTCACACAAACGTGTGTCACTTAATTATAGGGAGTGGGAAAGAAATAGAAAACTTAATACAATAATATTAGTATGCTAGTATGCTTGTTTTTCGTTCTACGTCTTTATGGATTCCTTATCCTTGTTATGACAACAATCACACATGCACTTATATCTAAGCAAACCTGCACATATACAATTGCCAGAAGTTTTTCTAGAAGCAGTCTTCCTATTTTCGGATTTATCCTGAGGTAGAGGTAGGATCTGTCTACATTCCACCTCTCTCATTTCTCGCTCTGACGGGATTGGGTATGTTGTTGTTGTATTAGTATAACTCACTTGTCACATGTGTGTGTAAAATTTATTTTATGAAAATTATGTAAGACAAGTATTTTTCTAAGTAATTAGAGGGGAAACGTGGTTTTAATACTTTGGTTAGGTTTAGTATCTTGAGTCATGTTTTCGTTTCTATGCAGTTGTTTTAAATTTAAGGTTTTTGCTAACAATAGTTTATTTTAAGACAATAAATAACATCTAAACAATATCATTTAAAATCGTCTATTTTCATGAAAAACATCTTAATGGACTTAAACTCACATGTCCTAGCTAGTTCATTTTTGTTTTGAATGAGCCTTGAACACATACTAAATGGGGATCGATATATAATTATATACCCTAAACAATCACAGTGATTTAATCCGGCAAGTGCAATAACATTGAATAGGTAAAGTTTAATTTCATGATTTGCAACATACATAAATAATTAAATATCATAAGAGTTATTAAATTATAGTAATCTAATATTAATCGAAGGGTCACCTTCACTACATTTTCCACTCACCCCTATATATTCACTCACCCCTCTTTCGCCACTTGGTGCAACTTCATGTTCATTATATACTATCATTCTTAAATCCTAGAGAGAAGCTAGAACTTAAATATATAAATAAAGAGAAAGTTAACTAGCAATGGAGTTCCACCATGGATTCTTGGAAGAAATATATAATTCAAACTTTCCATTTGGATTAACCAAAGACATAGATGATCACTTTGATCAAAACACTCTCTTTTCTACCCCAAGCAATTTTCTTGAAACTTCACCTCTTTCAATCACCTCTCAAAACTCTTGCTCCAATTTTGAAGACTTTACTCTACCATGCAATTTTGACCCACAAACCCTAAATTCTTCTTCTTCATATGGTCAACATTTCATGAATCCTTTCATTGACTACACTCCAGACATTAAGCTTGAATCTTCACTATTGAATGATCAAGATTATTATAATGTGTTTTCAATGTTGGATGATGTACAAAACTGTCATTTTGTGCATGATATGAGCAATGTACCCAACCCTGAAATGCCCGGCCTACAAGGGGTTACAGTTGAATCTGAACTCCAGAGGCCGGGCAGTTTTAACATTGGAAAGAATGGTAAAAATAGTAAAGTTGAAGGACAACCTTCAAAAAATCTAATGGCGGAGAGAAGGAGAAGGAAGAGGTTAAATGATAGGCTTTCCATGCTTAGATCCATTGTGCCAAAGATCAGCAAGGTATATATATCACTATTTCATTACCATGTTAACTTAGCTTAAAAAGAATTAAGTAATTTGGTGGCCACTATGTGAGTAAAGGTGAGCTGGTGTAATTGTAAATTGTAAAGCTAGCCATGTCGTTCGTGAAAAAGTCGAAGAATGCACCTTCAACTACAATTCTTTTGGTTAAAAACTCAACGTTTTTTGAACATATAGATAAAGCGTACCATAAGAATCCAAACTATGTACTTTTTCTTTTTGAACACAATAATATGTGATAGATCTCATGTTTTTTTAATCATTTATGCTTTGTTTGTGTTTAATACTAGTAGTATCTAGCAGCTAGTATTAATTAATGTCAACATACCATTTCTGGTATTGGAACATGCACAAACATTATAGCACACCGTATAATGGTATTCCTTTTGTATGTTTTAAAGATGGATAGAACATCAATACTTGGAGACACAATAGACTACATGAAGGAGTTGATTGAGAAAATTAAACACATGCAAGAAGAAATGGCAATTTCCTCCAATGATCAATTAAACTCATTGAATGCAAAACCAAAAGAAACATATATCAGAAACTCACCAAAGGTATATATCAACTTCTAAATCCATTTCTCTTTACAATGTGTTGTTATATACTGTGATTATAGTTTGTTAACTTGATGTATTTTAACTATAGTTTGATGTGGAGAGGAGAAATACCGATACTCAGGTTCAAGTAAGTTGTACAGGTAAACCCGAGCTATTGATATCAACGATGACAACACTTGAAACGTTTGGCCTAGAGATTCATCAATGTGTTATAAGTTGCTTCAATGATTTTGCGATGAAAGCTTCTTGTTCTGAGGTAACCTAGCTACTTTTCCTTGATTCGTTTATCTCAAGTTTACTTGCTCCGTATATTTTATATGCCAATAGTTCTACATATATAGGTTTTATGTTTTTTATACCTACAGTGACACATGAGATAAATAGTCACTATCATCTTTCTTTTCAATGACACATTAAAAAGACCTAGCTAGGCAACAGTTATAAGTCTGGTTAACACATTTTATGAAAAACTTGTGTCACGCAGTGGTCAAATATCATTTTCATACTTTTCATTTTCACTATATACATGTTTTTGCTGATGACAACTAATTAAATTTAAGATTAAGATCCTATAAACATGATATGTTAGGCTAAACACAGTAAGGGAGGTGATCGACCTTTATTTTACCTGTTACGTTAACTTTCTCTCTCCGACGACCTACATGCGATTTTTTTACCACAATAAGGATGACCTACACTAAAAGGAACATACCTCACAAAAATACATTTTCATTTAATTTAAACACAAAAACACACACAACCAACAATGACTACCGATCGTTCCTACGACCGATTCAAAGGAAAAAAAAAAAAAAAAAAAAAAAAAAAAAAAAAAAAAAAAAAAAAAAAAAAAAAAAAAAGATCGTGACTTCATGCCACAATAATGCCGATCGATCGGGACCACAAAGTTGATCGATCGTTTTCTCCTTACGGCGAGTAGCCTTATGTTAACCGTATTAGAAACAAGATACATCAAAATGAATGTCCACATTTTAGGAAAAGTTAAAGAGCCACTTTCTTGTTTACTCTCGCAACATTATAAACATGACTTCTCAAAATTTACACTTTTTTATGTGCAAGAACAACAAATGAACATTTTTGTCACTAGGTTGTTAATAGCTATTAGAGACCCTTTAGTGACTTCTTGTACAACTTTTGCTATGTGTTGTTATAACAAAAGTAACAATCTTCAATAACATGGCAACAAATTTGTTATATACAGGAAATGGAGCATGGATTAATTATAGATTCGGATGATATAAAGCAAGCGTTATTTAGGAACGCAGGATACGGTGGAAAGTGTCTCTAAATTGTTTATATATGATGCATGGTTCATTTTTGTGTTGATTATTCTTCCTTTAAATAATATTCATAAACTTCAAAATAGTAAATGTGTGATAATTATCTTGGGACAGAAATGTAGTTTGATAGAAGGAAAGGATCGATGTAGATGGTTATATCTTGTGATCGATTTTTGTCATCTAATAAAAGGTTATGTTACTTTTATTTTGCCCTTTTTCTTTTTGCGATATGTTTGTTTGCTACCTTGTATTCATATGTCTTGTAAATCAACAATAACCATATATTGTAATAAACATAAATGTGGATCTTGTTGTTTTGTTGGCGATTTTAGTGTCATTGTTGCGATTTACCTTAAATCATTTTGTTTATTCATTTAGCTTATAAACGAGTTGGTATGTGCGAAAAGCATACTTATTCTAGCAAATATGATGCCGTTATGACAAAGAGCGTGAGTTAAGGAGGTCGCGCCTCCTTGCAAGGTCAAAGTGCAGCGTCCCTTGTGGGGTCAAGGGCAACGCTAACATCCGTCTTTTCCCTCCAAAAGGACCAACAAATATGACAATTAAACTTCAACCCAAATTTTCATCAAATAAGCATACTAAGAGCATGAGCAATGGTAAAAAGCTCTTATGGCTTTTTTCATTTAATGCAATAAATGCTAAACTTGCTTTTTGCATTTAATCCAATAATGCAATAAATGCTAAACTTGCAAAGTGAAAAGCTTTTTCATCAACCGGTTGGCTGGAGCAAAGTCTTTCATGCAAACCTTTTGAAAAGTCATTAGTTGCAATGGTAAAATGCCTTTGAAAAGCTTTTCGAAATAGTAAAAACCTTTTGTAAAAACCCCCCATTGCTGATGCTCTAAAGAGAAAGGGATTTTACATTATTTGAAAAGTAAAAGCTACTCTCTTTTTTCAAATTTGTGGTTACTTTTTGAATAGATTTCATACCACCTTTAGAACTCATATTATTCGATTAAAGTTCACATGATGAATAAGAAACACACGTGACAAGCTGTACTAGTAAATAGTACTCAAGCCAATATTTTTTCGCCATGTAATAAAGCATAATGTTATTCATTACCTATGAATAATGGCTTGGAAACAATTAAAATAACTTGACCAGCCTCTTCTTAATTGGCCGATTTTATGTCACAATCTTGAGTTTGTGAAAGTTTATTTGGTAGTTGGGTTCGATTTTTATGCATCACATGGTCAACTAGTCAAGTAGGTCTTGTTTTATGTCTTTTTGAACAATTGGGCTGAAACCAACCTCTATTATTACCAAGTAACATATGACATCAATTGCTTTGTATCCCATATAGATAATAGTTAATAGGCCCATACTTGTAAGCCCAAAAATAGAAGAAGTTAAACCTCAAAGTTCTGATCCTTGCCTCCTTGGTCTTGAAATGTTCACTTTCCTAAAATTCCAGAAACGTAAATTCAGAAATGTCGTAAATTCAGAATGCGGGTACAAATGAGTGAGTGAAATTTCTAAATTGCAATCCAGAATGTAAAAAATATTATTTGTATAGAGAAAAATGAAATCGGCCTCTTAATTTCTAAAGGGGTGTTTGATTTCGACTTAATTGACTTAATATGAAAAAAATTGAATTAATTAAGTTATATGAAAACTGTTTGTTTGTGACTTAATAGATAAAGATGACTGAAAATATATAAAACTGAAGTTGTCTGCATTAAGTCATCTATTAATTAACATGACTTAATGAAAAAAAATAAACAAACAGGCCCTTAGATATAAATTATATGTGTAAACTGAATAAAAGAGTTTGTAAAGTCATGCGTCTTTTTGGGCGGTCAAGATGGACGACCACCTATGGGAACTCAAAATTAATGAATATACATTTTATATGTAAATAAAAAATACAAACACTTTTCATGTAGCCCTTATTTTTAGGTGTCTAGTTTCATTACTTCATGAAGAAAATAAGGTCCCGTTTCTTTTTCTGGTTGAACGTCTGTAAGCTAACATGGGTGGGTCCTCCACTTATATTAATGTTTTTTTTTTGATGGGGTCCACAAAATTGGGTTAAAGCGTCTGTATCTTAAGGACACATATTTCCTTTCTCTCCCCATTTAGACGATTTAGTGGACTTGGACCCACATGGACCCACTATATTTATCACCATTTGAATCTAAACAAAAAAAAAAAAGAAACGGAGCCTAAGCTTAGTTAATCAACAATTTGCATAATAACACTAATATAATTTTATTTTTATTTTTTATTTATTTTATTTTTAGAAAGGCAACAATTTTATAAAACACACAAAAAACCGAGATAAAAAAGACGCATCTCACGCCAATTAATCAAGTAAATTAAGTGGAAAATGAGACCCACGATTAGGGATGAGCACGGTACCGGTCCCGTACCGATCCCGTACCGAATTAGTGGTACCGATTTTTTCCCGAGTAAAATTTGTGGTACCGGTACCGTACCGAACGGGATTCGGATACCGGTACCAGTATCGGTACCGGTACCGGTACCGGGAAATCGGGATTTTCCCGTTTTTTTCGGGAATTTCCCGATTTGGTACCGGTCGCGTACCGAATTAGTGGTCCCGATTTTTTTTCCTCCTTATTTCGTAGTACCGGTACCGTACCGTATATCGGGAATCGGTACCGTTTCGGTACGGTACCGGTACGGTTCCGGTTCGGTTCCGGGATTCGGTTCGAAATGCTCATCCCTACCCACGATGAACTGACCACATTTATCTCAACCTAAACTTAAAAGACTAAACTAAGTGACACATAGAAATTCTTGAAACATGGTACAAAACTAAACTAAATTAAAGTCAACTCAACTACATATGGAAATATTTTGTAGTGTATGTTCTAGAAAGAAAAGACATTTCATATTGCCTTTAATGTGTGATTTCATTTCTAGAACGTAAGTGTAAAACACAAAGCACGTTTCTATGATGTCTAGACAAAAGCACCCACAACTTTGACATTATTTTTCAAATTATTTTTTCAAAAGTCAACTGTATTTAGTTATCATAAAAGCTTTTAGATACCAAAAGTTCAAGTGTTCTTGTCAATTCTTGTGTGACATATTCATCCTGCAAGAATCACATTCTTCATATTCATGCATGCCTCCATTTCGAGAAATAAAAAATTAAACACGAGTTTCAAGTGTTCTTTGAATCATATTCCACAATCAAAATGATGAATGGATCCAATGTTAACGATATTTATCGTGTTACACTATTAGTAATATTATTGGCTCCTATTGGTGACCAAATAATTTAGTGTAAGACTAACAAGTAACAACATCTATATAAGACGTTGACCCTGCAGCCAATGCTTTTTTCCACTCATCCCCACCAAATCATCTTTCCAAGGTTTAAATATATTTTTAACTTTTTTATTATTATTGTTCTTTATTATAAAACTATGAAACACAAATTACCGGACAAAAATTGATAAACAAAAAATACGAAATACAAAATGATCAATAAAAAGATGTCTTATACTGTTAATATAGCGAGTAAAATGTGCTCCGAAGATATGCATAACAACACCTTATTTTTTAAAGTCATTTTTTCACATATCTTTGGGTAATTATTTAAAAGAATACAATACTAAGAACATGAGAATGTAACATGATATTTTTATAATTATTTGATGCTTATGAAATGTGTAAACTTGGAGGTAGAAATTAAGTAAAAAAAAGATACCAACAAAAGAAGTTTATTATTACAAAGCGTTGTCTCCCGTTAAAAGGACATTTATCGATAACGTACTTTGGTTTTCTAATATATTCTTTTTTATAAGAGTTACCCTCTTTCGATGTAAAATATCAGAGCCGTATATGAAGGTATGTTAGGTGTGCTACTGCATATTCGTTGTTAAAAAAAACAAGTGTTCTACCGCACATGATCTTAAGTTTTTAGAGGCTTCAAAATGTGCACCTCGTCATATATTTAAGACCTCAATATTCATTTTCAACAAAAAAAATAACTTTATGTTTTACATATTTGTTAAAATTGAAGTTTATATTAACGTACTATGCATTTTGTTCTAAGAGTAGTTATTGACATACTTAACTGGTATGCCTAATTTTATGCCTAACAAAGATCTTAATATATGTGGCAAAATCAATGGTATATGTAAGAAGAAAGAGATAGTGCAATCCATGTGTCTAACAATAAATGAAGTATGCATATAATTAGTCATGTGAAATAGACAACTCAATCATTTTTCTTCTTCTAATACTTGAGATAACTTAATCAGTCATATTTAGTTATGATGTAAGTTTTTTTTACATATAAATTCACTAATTCAGTTACGCCTTGTCAAATACACTTGTTTTAGATATTTAATATAGTCGTATATATAATCATCACATAGCTTACACGCCTCGACAATGCATACCTAAGTTTGCAAGACTATCCAATAAATGGGCCCCGTTACAACTCCTTCGCACCTTCCAATAATTCATTCTCATCCTTAAAACTACACATTTTAGAATAGACATTATTATTTCATCTTAAACTATTGATATATGTGACTTTTTTTGTTCTCAATAACATAATCCAACCTAATGTTATCCGGTGCATTAGCATATTTTATACGAGAAACCACTACTAAGCACTTACCTAATACTAAAAAATAATCTCAAAAGAAATATAAAAAGTAGACAAAAGGGGTGTTTGTTTGGGCTTATAGCTTATCTTTTTTTGAGCTTATGTTTCATAAGCTCACTTTTTATAGCTTATTTTTAAACTTTTTGACTTATATAAGTTTACTATGTCACAATAGACTTATATATAAAGGAAAAAGTTTCAAAATTAGCTACAGAAAGTGAGCTTATGAAACTAGGGGTGAGCAAAACCGACCGACTCCCAAATCCCGTCCTGATCCCGAGTCCCGAAACCGAACCGATCTCAAACGGGTCGGGACTTTGTTTGTGTTTTCCGTTTTGTCGGGATTCAGGATAGTCGGGATCAGGTCGGGACGGGCCGAAAACTAAAAAACAACAAACAAAACTAATCAAACCGACCGATCTCGTCCCGTCCCGAATGTCCCGAAACCGAACCGAGCTTAATCGGGTCGGGACTTACCACAAACCCTAAATTCTTCTTCTTCATATGGTCAACATTTCATGAATCCTTTCATTGACTACACACCCGACATTAAGCTTGAATCTTCACTATTGAATGATCAAGATTATTATAATGTGTTTTCTATGTTGGATGATGTACAAAACTGTCATTTTGTGCATGATATGAGCAATGTACCCAACCCTGAAATGCCCGGCCTACAAGGGGTTACAGTTGAACCTGAACTCCATAGGCCGGACAGTTTTAACATTGGAAAGAATGGTAAAAATGGTAAAGTTGAAGGACAACCTTCAAAAAATCTAATGGCGGAGAGAAGGAGAAGGAAGAGGTTAAATGATAGGCTTTCCATGCTTAGATCCATTGTGCCAAAGATCAGCAAGGTATATATATCACTATTTCATTACCATGTTAACTTAGCTTAAAAAAACTTAAGTAATTTGGTGACCACTATGTGAGTAAAGGTGAGCTGGTGTAATTGTAAATTGTAAAGCTAGCCATGTCGTTCGTGAAAAAGTCGAAGAATGCACCTTAAACTACCATTCTTTTGGTTAAAAACTCAACGTTTTTTGAACATAGATAAAGCGTACCATAAGAATCCAAACTATGTACTTTTTCTTTTTGAACACAATAATATGTGATAGATCTCATGTTTTTTAATCAATTATATGCTTGTTTGTGTTTGATAGTATCTAGTAGACTGGTAGTACTATTAATTAATGTCAACATACCATTTCTGGTATTGTAACATGCACAAACATTATAGCACACCGTTTAGTATAATGGTATATGTTTTAACTTTGATTCCTTTTGTATGTTTTAAAGATGGATAGAACATCAATACTTGGAGACACAATAGACTACATGAAGGAGTTGATTGAGAAAATTAAACACATGCAAGAAGAAATGGCAATTTCCTCCAATGATCAATTAAACTCATTGAATGCAAAACCAAAAGAAACATATATCCGAAACTCACCAAAGGTATATATCAACTTCTAAATCCATTTCTCTTTACAATGTGTTGTTATATACTAGGATTATAGTTTGTTAATTAATTATTTGATGTATTTTAACTATAGTTTGATGTGGAGAGGAGAAATACCGATACCCGGGTTCAAGTATGTTGTACTGGTAAACCCGAGCTATTGATATCAACGATGACAACACTTGAAACGTTTGGCCTAGAGATTCATCAATGTGTTATAAGTTGCTTCAATGATTTTGCGATGAAAGCTTCTTGTTCTGAGGTAACCTAGCTACTTTTCCTTGATTCGTTTATCTCAAGTTTACTTGCTCCGTATATTTTATATGCCAATAGTTCTACGTACATATAGGTTTTATGTTTTTTATACCTACAGTGACACATGAGATAAATAGTCACTATCATCTTTCTTTTCAATGACACATTAAAAAGACCTAGCTAGGCAACAGTTATAAGTCTGGTTAACACATTTTATGAAAAACTTGTGTCACGTAGTGGTCAAATATCATTTTCATACTTTTCTTTTTCACTATATACATGTTTTTGCTGATGACAACTAATTAAATTTAAGATTAAGATCCTATAAACATGATATGTTAGGCTAAACAAAGTTAGGGAGGTGATCGACCTTTATTTTACCTGCCACGTTAACTTTCTCTCTCCGACAACCTACATGCGATTTTTTACCACAATAAGGATGACCTACACTAAAAAGAACATACCTCACAAAAATACATTTTCATTTAATTTAAACACAAAAACACACACAACCAACAACGACTACCGATCGTTCCTGCGATCGATTCAAAGAAAAAAAAATTAATCGATCGTGACTTCATGCCACAATAATGCCGATCGATCGGGACCACAAAGTTGATCGATCGTTTTCTCCTTACTGCGAGTAGCCTTATGTTAGCCATATTAGAAACAAGATACATCAAAATGAGTGTCCACATTTTAGGAAAAGTTAAAGAGCCACTTTCTTGTTTACTCTCACAACATTATAAACATTACTTCTCAAAATTTACACTTCTTTATGTGCAAGAACAACAAATGAACATTTTTGTCACTAGGTTGTTAATAGCTATTAGAGACCCTTTAGTGACTTCTTGTACAACTTTTGCTATGTGTTGTTATAACAAAAGTAACAATCTTCAATAACATGGAAACAAATTTGTTATATACAGGAAATGGAGCATGGATTAATTATAGATTCGGATGATATAAAGCAAGCGTTATTTAGGAACGCAGGATACGGTGGAAAGTGTCTCTAAAATGTTTATATATGATATGATGCATGGTTCATTTTTGTGTTGATTATTCTTCCTTTAAATAATATTCATAAACTTCAAAATAGTAAATGTGTGATAATTATCTTGGGACAGAAATGTAGTTTGATAGAAGGAAAGGATCGATGTAGATGGTTATATCTTGTGATCGATTTTTGTCATCTAATAAAAGGTTATGTTACTTTTGTTTTGCCCTTTTTCTTTTTGCGATATGTTTGTTTGCTACCTTGTATTCATATGTCTTGTAAATCAACAATAACCATATATTGTAATAAACATAAATGTGGATCTTCTTGTTTTGTTGGCGATTTTAGTGTCATTATTGCGATTTACCTTAAATCATTTTGTTTATTCATTTAGCTTATAAACTAGTTGGTATGTGCGAAATGCACACTTATCCTAGCAAATATGATGTCGTCATGGGAAAAAACGTGGGTTAAAGGGGTCGCGCCTCCTTGCGAGGTCAAAGTGCATCGTCCTTTGTGGGGTCAAGGGCAGCGCCAACGTCGTCTTTTCCCTCCAAAAGGACCAACAAATATGACAATTAAACTTCAACCCAAATTTTCATCAAATAAGCATACTAAAGAGAAAGGGATTTTACATTATTTGAAAAGTAAAAGCTACCCTCTTTTTTCAAATTTGTGTTCACTTTTTGAATAGATTTCATACCACCTTTAGAACTCATATTATTCGATTAAAGTTCACATGATGAATAAGAAACACACGTGACAAGCTGTACTAGTAAATAATAGTACTGAGGCCAATATTTTTTCGCCATGTAATAAAGCATAGTGTTATTCATTACCTATGAATAATGGCTTGGAAACAATTAAAATAACTTGACCAGCCTCTTCTTAATTGGCCGATTTTATGTCACAATCTTGAGTTTGTGAAAGTTTATTCGGTAGTTGGGTTCGATTTTTATGCATCACATGGTCAAGTAGGTCTTATTTTATGTCTTTTTGAACAATTGAGCTCATATAGATAATAGTTAACCGGCCCATACTAGTAACATAAAGACATCAATTGCTTTATAGCCCATATAGATAATAGTTAACCGGCCCATACTAGTAAGCACAAAAATAGAAGAAGTTAAACTTAAAAATTCTGATCGTTGGCCATACACTCTTTGAGCAATTCCGGATGGGGAATTGGGGATTGTCTCAAGTTGGAAAACCAACTTGACTCAAGTTGGGGAAGTGTGAGCCATTGATTTCATCTAATAGCTTAAATCAAAAGAAGTTCTTTTGATTTGAGTCACAAATGCCCAACTTGAGTCAAATAATAAGAGAGGATCATCAGTTCATCACTCATTCCAGAAACGTAAATTCAGAAATGTCCACTTCCCCCAAATTGAAGTCGAATGCGGGTACAAATGAGTGAGTGAAATTTCTAAATTGCAATCCAGAATGTTAAAACTAATATTTGTATAGAAAAAAATGAAATCGGTCTCTTAATTTCTAAGATATAAATTATATGTTTAAACTGAATAAAAGAGTTTGCAAAGTCAAGTTTCTTTCTGAGCTGTCAAGATGGACGTATGGCCTCTGTCTAATTTTTAAAACCGGGTTTTAAATCGATCCGGTCGAGTCATAGGGCACCAGGTCAACCGGTTCGACTGGTTCGACCACAGGGTCAACCCGGCTTTTCATTTATTATTTTTTCTTTTTTTCGACCGGGTCAACCGATTCAACCGCCGGGTCCAGTTTTTATTAAAAGTAATTTAAAAATACCAAACCCGGTCGGGTTTCAAGACCCGGGTTGACCCGGGTCACTCAAAACCCGATGGGTCTAACCGGTTAACCCGATTTTAGAAACCCGAGTTTTTTACCCGTTTTTGTTGCCGGGCACCGGTCCGACCAGTTGAACCGGCCGGTTCGACCCGGGTTTAAAAACATTGTTTATGTCTAATGTATTAATTAATAAATACACATTTATATGTAAAAATAAAAAATACAAACACTTTTCTAGCACTTATTTTTAGCCTCTTATTTTCATTATTTCATGAAGACAAGCTTAGTTAATCAACAATTTGCATAATAACATTAAAAATATTTTATTTTTTTATTTTTTATTTTAAAAAGGCGATAATTTTATAAAACACACAAAAAACCGAGATAAAAAAAAAAAAAAAAAAAAAAAAAAAAAATGTCCCACCTCAATTAATCAAGCAAATTAAATGGAAGATGAAACCACAATGAACTCAACACAGTTTGTCCGAACCTAAACTTAAAAGACTAAACTAAGTGACACATATAAATTCTTGAAACATGCTACAAAACTAAACTAAACTAAACTCAACTCAACTACATATGGAAATATTTTGTAGTGTATGTTCTAGAAAGAAAAGACATTTTTTCATATCGCCTTTATATGTGTGATTTCATTTTCAGTTTTTATATTGTTCCTTTAAAAACTCGAGAACAAACATGTAAAGTTGAACATAAGATTTATTGATATTTATTAAGTTGAACGCAAGTGTAAAACACAAAGCACGTTTCTATGATGTCTAGACGACTAGAGAAAAGCACCCACAACTTTGACATTATTTTTCAAAAGTCAACTGTATTTAGTTATCATAAAAGCTTTTAGATACAAAAAGTTCAAGTGTTCTTGTCAACTCTTGTGCGACATATTCATCCTGCAAGAATCACATTCTTCATATTCATGCATGCCTCCATTTCGAGAAACAAAAAATTAAACACGAGTTTCAAGTGTTCTTCGAATCATATTCCACAATCAAAAATGATCAATGGATTCATTCCAGAAATACCTTCACGGTGCTAAAAGATCCAATGTTAACGTACGATATCTATCATGTGTGACTTACACTATTTTACTGTAATATTATTGGCTCCTATCTGTGACCAAATAATTTAGTGGAAGACTAACTTTTTCCCACTCATCCCCACCAAAATCATCTTTCCAACGGTTTATAAGTGATTTAAATATCTTTTTAACGTTTTTTTTTTTTTTTTTTTTTTTTTTTTTTTTTTTTTTTTAATTTTATTTCTATAAAAGGACCAAACAGAAATTACGAAAAAATATGAAACACAAAATGATCAATAAAAAACTGTCTTATACCATTAATATAGCGAGTAAAATGTGGTTCAAAGATATGCATAACAACACCTTATCTTTAAAAGTCGTTTTCCACATATTTGTGGGTAATTATTTAAAAAGAAGACAATGCTAAAAACATGAGAAGGTAACATGATATTTTAATAATTATTTGATGCTTATGAAATGTGTAAACTTGGAGGTAGAAACTAAGTAAAAATAGATACCAACAAAAGAATCGTTCATTATTACAAAGAGTTGTCTCCTGTTAAAAGGACATTTATCGATAATATACTTTGTGTTTTAGGTGTGCTAGCGTATATTGGTTGTTAAAAAAAAGTGTGCTACTGCATATGATCTTAAGTTTTTTAGAGGCTTTTCAAAAAGTGCACCTCGTCATATATTTAAGACCTCAAAATTCATTTTCAAAAAAATAAAAAAAATAAAAAATAAAAACTTTATGTTGTACATATTTATTAAAATTGAAGCTTATCTTAAAGTATTGTGTATTTTGTTCTAATACTTGAGATAACTTAATTGTTATATTTAGTTATCATATAAGTTTTTACATATAAATTCAGTTACGCCTTGTCAAATACACTTGTTTTAGATATATAGTCGTATATATAATCATCACATAGCTTACACGCCTCGACAATGCATACCTAAGTTTGCAAGACTATCCAATAAATGGGCCCCGTTACAACTCCTACGCACCTTCCAATAATTCATTCTCATCCTTAAAACTACACATTTTAGAATAGACATTATTATTTCATCTTAAACTATTGATATACTACATATGACTTTTTTGTTCTCAATAACATAATCCAACCTAATGTTATCCGGTGCATTAGCATATTTTATACGAGAAACCACTACTTAGCACTTTCTGAGTACTAATAAATAATCTCAAAAGAAATATAAAAAGTAGACAAAAGGGGTGTTTGTTTGGGCTTATAGCTTATCTTTTTTTGAGCTTATGTTTCATAAGCTCACTTTTTATAGCTTATTTTTAAACTTTTTGACTTATATAAGTTTACTATGTCACAATAGACTTATATATAAATGAAAAAGTTTCAAAATTAGCTACAGAAAGTGAGCTTATGAAACTAGTGGTGAGCAAAACCGACCGACTCCCAAATCCCGTCCTGATCCCGAGTCCCGAAACCGAACCGATCTCAAATGGGTCGGGACTCGGTTTGTGTTTTCCGTTTTGTCGGGATTCGGGATAGTCGGGATCAGGTCGGGACGGGCCGAAAACTAAAAAACAACAAACAAAACTAATCAAACCGACCGATCTCGTCCCGTCCCGAATGTCCCGAAACCGAATCGAGCTTAATCGGGTCAGGACTCGGTTTGTGTTTTCCAGGTTGTCAGAATTCGGGATAGTCGGGATTCGGGTCGGGACTGGTCGGCAGCGGCCCGATGCTCAGCCCTATACGAAACATAAGCCTAAAATCATAGAAACGATAAGCCGACTATATAAGCCGAAACAAACACCCCCAAATTATTCAAAAAGTTACAATACTCTTATCCCTAACAATGTTCTAAAAGGCGTGAGGCGTGGCGTGGCGGCACAGCCACGCCTCAAGCCTTACGCGCCTTTGCGAAGCCTTGGCGTTTCTTAAGGCGTGCTTAAGGCGGCAACAAAATATTTATAAATTTATGTATTTATAATTTTATATCATTTTATAAGAGCAATTTCAAATACTAAAGCCCAAATCCCAAATAGCCAGGCCCAAATACGAGGCCCAAGTAGGGATTAAGTTTTGAAATTACTATGTACAAGAAAAAAATAACCCAAATACTTGAAATTCAAGCCCAAATCCATAAATCCCCTAAATGCTTCTAAAAATGGCGCCACGCCTTACAAAAAGGCACGCATTTGCATGCCTTTTCGCGCCTTATTCCACGCCTTTTCACACGACGCCTAGACCTCATGCCTTGGTCTATTTCGTGACGCCGAGGCCACGCCTCGCGCCTTGGCGTGCCTTTTAGAACGCTGATCCCTAATAACCTGCTGTCTAAAAGTGGGTTCCCACATTACATTCCCCGCTATAATTAAGCACTAAAAAAAACACATACACCCGCTATCATCGATCACCTTGTTCATGAATCACCTTCATCAATTCCATTAACCCAAACACCAAGAAAAAAAATGGATAACAACACGACATCATATTCATCGTATCCAGATTCCAACGCCTCCTCCTCCACCCCCCGCTCACGTGACCTCGATCTCGAATACGACGCTGACATAAATTACAAAGTAAAGCTCATGTGCAGCTACGGGGGCAAGATCCTCCCTCGCCCCCACGACCACTTCCTCACCTACATCGGCGGGGACACCAAGATCCTCTCCGTTGATCGCAACCTCACTTTTCACAACCTCCTTCACAAGCTCTCCACTCTCTCATCATCAAATGACAATATTACGACCCTTTCTTTTAAGTACCAGTTACCTGGCGAGGATCTAGACGCACTCATATCTGTTACTAATGACGAGGACTTGGAGCATATGATGTGTGAGTATGACAGAATTTTTAAGGCTTCTGTTAAGCCTGTCAGGTTGAGGCTGTTTCTGTTCCCGTTGGTTTCGGGAACAGAATCAGCCTCAACTGATAAGACGACTACTGATCAGCAGCAGCAGTGGTTTGTTGACGCGCTTAATGCGGTCCAGATTTCGTCTTCTTCGTCTCCTGTGTCTGAGAATAATAATCCTGACTATTTGTTTGGTTTTGATAAAGCTAGTAACGTGCCTGTTGTTGTGCAGCAGGTGGTGGAAAGTAGTGTGCGGCCTGGTTCGGAGTGTGGTTCTGAAGATAGTAATAGTAATAGTAATAATAGTAGTAACAGAAATGTGAATGTGAATGTGATGGCTGAGAGTGTTGTTGCGTCTGCTGTTGAGGTGCAAAAACATGCACCTCCGCAGCAGATGCAGATTAATATGGATCCTAGGGCTTATTATGGTGATTATTATGCTAAGATACAAGCTGCGGGTCCTGGACAGCCGCGCTACTGGCAGGACCAGCGGCATATGACGACAGGTGGATACCCGATGTCGATGGCGGGAACTGATTCACCGGTTTATTTGATTCCGTCTTCGACTGGCGTTTATCCGTCTGCAGCTGGAGCTGCTCCTGTGCCAGCTCCAGCTGTAACGACAATGCGGCCTGTGCCACAGGTTGGCCAAGGGCAAGCGTACTATGGGATGCAGAGGATGGTGAATCCACCTGAGTTTTATAGGGAGCAGCCGATGTATGGGACAATGGCACAACCGCAAGTTCAGCAGCCGAAAGTTGGAGCGTATCAAGAGACACTTGGGATGGTTAGGCCACAAGCTGAGCTTGGGTACGGGCATGTTGGCCAGCTTGGGCCGGTGGGGGTTGATGCCATGGGTAGGCAGGTGTATTATACGGCTTCACAGGGTGGAATGGGACCAACATACCAACCGGTGGTTGCTGCTGCTGATATGAGACAAGGGCCGGGTTTGACAGTTAATCAAGAGGGTAAGATGGTTGTCAATCCTAATAAGATTCCCTAGTTTAATGTCTTTTGTTTAGTTGGTTATGAACCTAAATAAGTATATAGGTGTATATGCTTGTTTCGTGTGCTTATCTGGTCTTTATTATGAATCTTCTATGTTGTATATACCCTATATATATTTAATTCCAGTGATTACTTTGCACAATCCTTTGTTGTTAAATGTATTTGATAATCTCATTCTTACAAGCCTTCAATACTAACAAAAGAATGTTTTGTTATGCTAAAACAAAGTACAATAATTTGCTGTCATAAAATTGAACAAAAAATCTTGTATATTTCATACCTGATCTTACAACAATTGAAGTATAAGTTGAATATGATTAGCAACATAATGCTAGCCAACCAGAGGTCAAGCTAACCTGATGCGCCAAGACTCTCTACACAGGTTCACAAAAGACTGCCAAAATCCCCACATGAGCATTTGCCATTAACAAATCTGTGGAGTCGTTTATTGTCTCTTATCATAATTTCTCTTTCTGTTTCGACCGAAACAAACTTAATGAAACTATGACAGTCCCTGCACATACTCGTACTTTTAACAACACGAACAGCTGCTGGTTTTTGTATCTTCAACAAACCATAGACCACAGCAAACTTTTCGCTGTGATGGACTCTAGATAAGCTTGGTTCTTTATCTTCAATATCTTCATCTTCTGGTATCTCCAAGTTTTCTTTCCACTCGTAGCCAAGATTTCTTGATTTTTCAAGTAATTCCTCTAATAAAACATGAACATCTCGACACTGATAACATGATTTATCATCTGGCTTGAAGGAATAAACCTTATCTTTAATGCTAATCCAGCTCCAATCTTTCAACTTTGTCAAATTTTCTTCTTTCATGGCTTTCCTTAATCGTGATACATCCTTCCATCTTTTTGCAGAAACGTACATGTTCATCAGCATACTGTAAACCTCGGGATCTTTAGGCTTGATGCTAAGTAATTGTTCANCGGACATGTTGGCCAGCTTGGGCCGGTGGGGGTTGATGCCACGGGTAGACAAGTGTATTATACGACTTCACAGGGTGGAATGGGACCGACGTACCAACCGGTGGTTGCTGCAGCTGATATGAGACAAGGGCCGGGTTTGACAGTTAATCAAGAGGGTAAGATGGTTGTCAATCCTAATAAGATTCCATAAGTTTAATGTCTTTTGTTTAGTTGGTTATGAACTTTAATAACTATATAGGTGTATATGCTTGTTTCGCGTGCTTATTTGGTCATCGTTATGAATCTTCTATGTTGTATATACCTATATATATATATTTAATTCAAGTGATTACTTTGCACAATCCTTTGTTGTTAAATGTATTGATAATCTGATTCTTACAAGGCTTCAATACTAACAAAAGAATGTTTTGGTATGCTAAAACAAATTACAATAATTTGCTGTCATAAATTGAACAAAAAATCTTTGTATATTTCATACCTGATCTTACAACATTTGAAGTATAAGTTGAATATGACTAGCAACATAACGCTAGCCAACCAAGAAGTCAACCCAACCTGGTGCACCGAGACTCTACACAGATTCACAAAAGACTACCAAAATCCCCACATGAACATTTGCCGTTAACAAATCTGTGGAGTCGTTTATTGTCTCTTATCATGATTTCTCTCTCTGTTGCAACTGAAACAAACTTAACAAAACTATGACAGTCCCTGCACATACTNTTCATACCTGATCTTACAACATTTGAAGTATAAGTTGAATATGACTAGCAACATAACGCTAGCCAACCAAGAAGTCAACCCAACCTGGTGCACCGAGACTCTACACAGATTCACAAAAGACTACCAAAATCCCCACATGAACATTTGCCGTTAACAAATCTGTGGAGTCGTTTATTGTCTCTTATCATGATTTCTCTCTCTGTTGCAACTGAAACAAACTTAACAAAACTATGACAGTCCCTGCACATACTCGTACTTTTAACAACCCGGACCGCTGCTGGTTTTTGTATCTTTATCAAACCATACACCACAGCAAACTTTTCGCTGTGATGGACTCTAGATAAGCTTGGTTCTTTATCTTCAATTTCTTCGTCTTCAGGTATCTCCAAGTTTTCTTTCCACTCGTATCCAAGATTTCTTGATTTTTCAAGTAAATCCTCTAATAAAATATGAACATCTTGACACTGATGGCATGATTTATCATCTGGTTTGAAGGAATAAACCTTATCTTTAATGCTAATCCAACTCCAATCTTTCAACTTCGTCAAATTTTCTTCTTTCATGGCTTTCCTTAATCGTGATACGTCCTTCCATCTTTTTGCAGAAACGTACATGTTCATCAGCATACTGTAAACCTCGGGATCTTTAGGCTTGATGCTAAGTAATTGTTCAGCAGCATAAAAACCCAACTCTAGATTCCCATGACTTCTGCAGCCTGCAATTAGTAAAGACCAAATAAACTCATTTGGTTCAAACTCCATTTTCTTCACGAAATCAAAAGCTTCTTCTAACCTTCCTAATCTCACAAACATATCTATCATACACGCGTAATGATCCATAATGGGATTGATTTTGTATTCATTTTTCATCATCTCAAAATAAGCTAAACCCTCATCCACCATACCAGCATGACTACACGCTGCAAGAACACCAATAAATGTCACCTTATTTGGCCTATCGCCGGCTAATCTCATATCATTAAAAAGATCCAATGCTTGTTGAGAAAGACCGTGTTGAGCAAACGCCGTGATCATTGAAGTCCAAGAAATCAAAGTTCTCGTATTCATCTCAACAAAAGCTTTACTTGCTTTCTTGATACTACCACATTTATTGTACATATTAACTAAAGCCGTACCAACAACAACATCCGATAAAAAGCCGGTTTTTATAGTTTGAGCATGAACTTGTTCCCCTTGTTCTAATGCCACAAGATTGCTACAGACAGTTAAGACGCTAGACATTGTAAAGAGATCAGGTTTCAAACCCGATCTTTGTAACCTCAAAAACATGTCTAGTGCCTCAACACCATTTCGGGTTTGCATTACATTATTCTCAGCAACATCCATCATCTGGGCATGGCCCGCAATCATCGCATTCCATGTTACTAAACTTACTTTTTCCAATCCATAAAACAACTTCTTTGCTTCACTAAACCATCCATTTTTTAAGTACAGATACATTATAGAATTCGTAACAGCTAAGTTAAACTCATACCCAATTTTGATACTCAATGAATGCACCTGCAAACCAACATCTATAGCCTGCATTGTGGAACACAAACTTAAAACGCTTGTTAAAATAAACTCATTCGGCTCAATACCCTCCTCGAGCATTTCACTAAACAAATTCAACCCGTCTGCAGAACTCCCATTATCACCACAAGCAGACACAATCGTCGTCCATGAAACCACATTCCTTTCCCCTATCCTCGAAAACACCTTCATCGCAGAATCCAAATTATTACCACATTTAGAGTACAAATTACAAAGCGCATTCCCCACACTCGTATCATCCTCAAGTCCATATTTCACAACATACCCATGAACCTCCTTCCCTAACTTAACATCATACAACACAGAACACGCATTCAAAACAACTCCAATAGTATAATTCGTGGGAAACGCCCCATTTTCCAACATTTCCAAAAACACACCAGTAGCCAACTCAGGCTGCGCGTTCTGAACATAACCCGACATCAAAGAAGTCCAAGTAACCACATTTCTTTTCGCCAGCCCATCAAAAACCTTACGCGCCTCTTCCATTGCACCACATTTGCCATAAACATTAACCAAAGATGTCATGACAAACAAATTATCATTAGTACCAGATTTCACAATCTGCCCATGTATCATTTTGGCTTCTTTTATCGAATTCTTTTCGACACATTTTTGTAAAAGTGTGACATAATTTGAAGGTTCAGTCTCTTTGAAATCCAAACTCAAGGCATCAAAATCTTTATCTAGATAACCAGAATTCCTCTGCAAACAAGATAAAAGATTTACTAAATATAGAAAGATGATAATAGTGATATAAAGATGGTACCTTTTCAATGGAAGGGAAAGTAGTGGAGCGTTTCTTGAACTCTGATTCAAGTTTGATGGTGTTGCCAATTACAGCTGAAGGTAAAGATGCCATTTTTAAGGTTTAGTATTTAGTGAACAAGTGTGTGTTTCATGGGTGGGGGTTTGTGGGTAGTTAATATTGTTAGTGTGTGTGTGTGTTATCTTGGTGTTTCTGGATGAAAATGGATATCACAAAACAGAGGAAGGATGAAAGAGGAATAATGTGGGGTCCACCATTGAATGCTTCTAATTTCCACAATATTTACTTATTTAGTATAAAGAAAAAAATGTATTTTTATAAAAAACTTAAAGAGACTTAAAAAGTGTTGTTATGCTCAAAATACCCTTTTTATCTTCATGTGTTAATTGTAATGGTTTCAAATTACAAATTCTTGTTTAATTTCCCACAAATGATAGTTGACTTTCAAAATATTATTGATAATCCAAAAAAGATAAAATATGTGCTTTTAATTTGATGACTTTTTATGTCTTTATAATCATAAACTATAGCTCAACTTTGGGCTTACAATATAAGATCCTGCTAATTTTGCTAAACACACTCTAAAAACCAAAAATTCAATTTCGGTTCACTTTAGTTTCGAGCAAAAACTGGACCAACACGACCCATGCTTAAATACTAGTATATCATAGTACATTCCGTTATACAACTCAACATCTTATGTAACTTACAAAGAATTTATGACTATAGACGTCGCCAAATTCATTTTTCTATTGCTTGCATTTATTACTGTNTAGAAGATATTGAGTAGTGAAAGTGTGGGAAAATGAAGTGTGGTAAATGAGTATTTATATTGGTTGAAAAAAGGTTTTGGAAAATATTTTTTTTTTTTTTTTTTTTTTTTTTTCAACTATCCGTTAGTAAAAAAATAGACGTTAGGGGGGGGTAAATTGTAAATTTTTTAAAAAACTATCCGTTGTGTAAAAATCTAGACGTTAGGGAGGGGGCAAAGTATTTTTATTTTTATTTTTTTTCCTTTTTTATACAAACAAAGCCCCTTAACTCGGCGTTAAGCCGTTAATGTGGTATGTTAACGCTTGTCTCCACAATGGGTAACGGCGTAACGCCATGTTAACGCGCGTTAATGGCATTTTAACGCTTGCTTTGCGATATTGATGCGTTTGCTATAATTTCCATAATATTTATCACTATCTTAACTAGGTACAAAGAAAAAAATGTGTTTTTTCTAACTTAGAGACTTAAAAAGTGATGTTATGCTCAAATACCTTTTTAATCTTCATGTGTTAATTGTAATGGTTTCAAATTACTAATTCTTGTTTAATTTTTCTCACAAATGATAGTTTACTTTCAAAATATTATTGATAATCCACAAAAGATAAAATATTTGATGACTTTTTATGACTTTTATGTCTTTCAAAATATTTGGTTTCTGTTATTGTAAAAAACCAAAAATTCAGTTTCAGTTCACTTTAGTTTCAAGCAAAAACCGGACCAACATGACCCATGCTTTACCCTACCTTAAATATAGCATGCTCCGTAGTACATTTCATTATACAACTCAACATCTTATGTAACTTACAAAGAATTATGACTATAGACATCGCCAAATTCATTTTTCTATTGCTTGCATTTATTACTATACGTGTGATTATCGGAAATAATAACTTTTACAACTGTTAGACAAAAAACACAGCAACAACAAACGACTTATATTGCTTATCGGAACCAAAAAACCATTAACAACATCCATCTTACACAAACCGACAATCAGCAAAAGCTGGAACCATAGACACGACGATTGTTACTATGTTTGACTTCTGTGTGAAGCAATCATCTTCAGTTTTTGTACTTCATTGTTTCCTTCTCAAACCCGATTGTCGGGAATTGTTTGGCATACTCCTCGACCTCGCCCCTAATCTTTGCAATTTCAGATTGGAACTTCTCGTCTCCATTCATAGATGCAACAAAGTCCTTCAACTTGGTTCCTAATATCAAGTTAATTTACAGAACAAAGAGCTCTATTAGCACAAGTTCAGAAGCTTTTTGTTGACTTTTGATATCAAACCTACCATCGTTATTTCAAATATCATAAGGCTAATACTCTAGTCTACACCAACATCTTTTCATCTGTAGCATTTGCGATGGATTTAAATTAAGTAAACATTTTTTCTCTAACATTTCATGACATGCTACAAGTTTTAAGTTGAATACTAGCTTGTTTGACTTTAAAAGTCCAAGTAATTCACTTTATTATTAAGGACAAAAATCTGCATTACCATACAGGAGTTACTTTTGTTGACTTTTGAGGTCAACCTACTAGATTTTTTTCCCTAAAATAACACTCACGCCTAAATAATTTCATTTGTAGAATTTGTAATAAAAAAAACAAAATAAAATCGACGTTTTTACCGACTACTACATTCAAAAAAATGTGCTTAATTTTAATGTAAAACACAAGTCAATTGACGTTATAGGGTAATTAGTTATCTTTTTGTAAGATTATAAGAACTCTAACCTGCTGAAGCAGCCTTAATTTTCAAGGCCAACTTGACCGAAGCATCAAATAACTCGGCAACTTTGACAAAATCTTCCTCGAGAAATCCCCTAGATGTTAGAGCAGGAGTACCTAAACCATAAGAACAAAAATATATTTCATTTTTAAAGATCAAAATGTAGAACTAAAAAATTCTTAGGTTCTTTTATGAATGCAGGTTTTAGAGATGGTAAACTTACCCATACGGATGCCACCAGGTACCATGGCAGAAACATCACCAGGAACGGTGTTCTTGTTGGCAGCAATATGCACCGACTCCAAAACCTTTTCAACTCTTGACCCGTCAATACCCTGTAATCAGAACCAATATCATCAAACTAGGTAACTTCAAAGAATGTCTAAATAAAATTGCCCCAGATATAATCGAGTATTGGAGATGAGCCAATATTACAAATTCAATATTATATTACCTTGTCTCTTAAATTTACCAACACCAAATGGTTATCGGTTCCACCAGATACAAGATTATACCCCCTCTCCATCAAACTCTGCAAAACCAACAAACATAATATATGTACAATTTAGTTCGCTACTTCGCTTATATTAAAATTCTGCATAAACAATTTCTATTTTTATTTTCCAGGTCCTATCTTCAGTTATCTTTCATATGAAGTAGTTCGGACTGATAAATTGATTATGGTTGTGTATCGCTTTATCTAATGCAAGGGGAATTGAAAATTGAGATCTTTGAAATGAAGAACATACGATGAATGAAAAAGGCATAAATGAATACAAATTAAGCCTAAGTTAGATCAAACCAACTTAAAAAAAACAAATCCGAATTTAGAAAATGAAATTTTAGTGATAAACAGAAACGAATGATCACAAATGCACAAATGAGAGAAAATATATATGTTCAGTGAACCTGCGAAAATTTCTTGCAATTCGTAAGAACTTGTTCTTGGTATGCCTTGTACTCTGGGGTTGTAGCCTATAAACCAAACAAGATATAGTCAAAGTCAGCTCAAAATCAGCTTACAAAGAGGGTCGAGTAATGGTACTGGAAAGAACAACAAACCTGTTTCAAAGCAACCGCTAAACCAGTAATGGTATGATTGTGTGGACCCCCTTGAAGCCCGGGGAACACAGCTTGATTGATTTTATCTTCAAAGTCATACATCACCTACACGTTGACACGTATGTAAAGCTAATTAACACGAAGTGAAATAAAACATTTTTTTTTTCTGTCGTTCAAAAACAGTAACTCACTTCTTCCCCCTTTTTGTTGATCTCTTTTAGCCCCTTCCTGAAAAAGATCATGGCACCACGTGGCCCACGTAGTGACTTGTGTGTCGTGGTTGTTACAACATCAGCATATTCAAAAGGAGATGGTATAACACCAGCAGCAACCAACCCGCTTATGTGTGCCATGTCAGCTAATAGAATGGCCTTTTGTTTATCACAAACCTGTCAAAAAATGAGATTTGTTTTTGAGATATCAAGACTTATAAAAAAAACATAGAATAAAAGAAGAAAATAACTTCCTTTTTCTTACCTTGCGCATACGGGCATAATCATATACTCGAGCATAGGCACTTGCACCGGCAACAACTAATTTTGGCCTAAAGAGCACAGCACTTTTCTCCATCTGCAATATAAATCAATTTCTAATAAGAAATAAATCTTCATGCTTTACGAAGTATCATGCTAGGTTGTACAGCTTACTTGGTCATAGTCAATATAACCGGTGCTTTCATCCAATCTGTATGGCATTGTCTCAAAAAATATTGATACAGCTGAAATCTTCTTTGTATCGGTCTGCATAACGAAAAAGAGGAGAAAAATATCAAAATAAATACTTGTTGGAAATTACTCATAAGACATGACAGACTTTAGCTTGTTTAAAAGAACTTCACATCACCTGATAACCATGTGAAAGATGTCCACCATGAGGAAGATCTAGTGCCATGATTCTCTCATGAGGTTTCAAGAGTGCAGTATAAACTTGAAAGTTAGCAGGCGATCCAGACAAGGACTGCACGTTGACTGCAAGAGAGATGTCAGCATTTCAAGCACAAAAACCAAACCGGAATTCATATTTCGCTATTTTAGCATGTGGAAGTCCTATACTGAGAAAAAGAAAAGATAAATATGAATGTTTTAAAGCTTATAGGGTGTTTGGATGTGTTTTAAAGCCATTATTGAGACTTGAAATCGCAGTGGGTAAGGTCTGTCGTGTTTGGCATAACTGATTCTAATTCTATAGTGACATAAGAATCAGGAATCAACAAAACGAGTAAGAAATTGCTACAATATAACAGATTTTAAGAGTCAATGTAAAACTGGCTAGCTATTCAGATCATCAACCAAATGATGATGTTATTGCCTAGTTAACCATTTGAATTTGATTCTTGATGCGTGACAATCACAAGGAAATTACACATGCAAACACCCCCTAAAAGTATGATTCCATTACATTAATGTCAAAACAAGTAACTCAGAGCGATTTGATGAGAAATTCAACCAATTTCAACAAGCCAAGTACAAAAGTAGAAAACGTCAAAAGGGCATTAGATATGTTACCTCCCCATTTGGAAGGATCCAAATTAAAAGCTTCCAATGCCCGCTTCTGACACAATCTCTCTGCCATGTCAATGTACCTTTACAAAATGAAAAGAATGGGTAAACACCACTAAATGACAGGAAAAAGTAGTAGTAGTAACTAAAAGTGGGAGTATTCATACTCGTTTCCTCCATAGTATCTAGCTCCAGGGTAACCTTCACTATATTTGTTGGTCATGACCGATCCAACAGCTTGCATAACCGACAACGAGGTGAAATTCTCTGAAGGTATAAGCTCGAATCCCTATATATTTACACAAACTAATCAATTCTCGCATCACAGAGTAAAAAAAACGAAACAAGATACACTTGTAGTAGTACTTTTGAAGTCAATGCTGTAAATGTGAGACCGTTTAATTTGAAATATAGCATGAATGTTATGTTATCATTGATACCAGTTACTGTGAAAGGTTGGTTTCCTTATAAATCATTGATCATATAAAGACATATTAGTCGTGCCATTTTTAAAATATTTCTTTGAACCTTTTAACGTGAAATTGTATATAAAAAAACAAAATTATTCGAAGAAACTGGTTATTCCTATAGAAACAATGTAAAGATTCTAGCGGGCTTATGGACTTATGTGGTTTTTGGCTTATGTTTCATAAACTCGCTTTTTGTGGCTTATTTTTGAGATTTTTCTGTCTTATATTAGCTTATCATGTCATGATAAGTTTATATAATCTCATAAGTTTCAAATAAGCCGCAAAAAAGTGAGCTTATGAAACATAAGCTGAAAACCACATAAGCCCATAAGCCCGCTATATAAGCCGAAACAAACACCCCCTAGATTGGTTAAAGTCGAAAAAAAAAGGGCAGAGACCGGTAGTATGTATACCTTCCATTGCCTAGCTTTTTCGAGTTCGATAATATCAGCAATCTCAGGATCAATCTCTTCCAATGGAGCATTCAGTTGCTTAGTCCACTAATCAAAAATACTAACATATCAATCATTATTTATACATAAAACACAAAATATATAAGGGGGTGTTTGGATTTAGCTTATTTATCCGACTTATGAGCTTATTTGATTTTCGGAAAAGCCGATATAAGGTCATTCTTAAGAGCTTATAAATATAATCTAGTTGAGCATATTGGCTTAAGCCAATAAGGTGAAGTTGATATGGACATAAGCTCGAAAGAATGAGCTTATGTAGGCTTATCCGAAAATCAAATAAGCTCATAAGCCGGATAAATAAGGTAATCCAAACACACCCTTTAATTAAATCTAATGAAATGAAAGTAAGCAAGTAAAGTAACAAACGTTAACACGTGAAGCTTGTATGTCAGTAGCTGCTACTGCTGTCGAAAAATAAATCAACTTCTAATAAGAAATAAATCTTCATGCTATACGAAGTATCATGCTAAGTTGTACAGCTTACTTGGTCATAGTCAATATAACCGGTGCTTTCATCCAATCTGTATGGCATTGTCTCAAAAAATATTGATACAGCTGAAATCTTCTTTGTATCGGTCTGCATAACAAAAAAGAGGAGAAAAATATCAAAATAAATACTTATTGGAAATCACTCATACGACATGACAGACTTTAGCTTGTTTAAAAGAACTTCACATCACCTGATAACCATGTGAAAGATGTCCACCATGAGGAAGATCTAGTGCCATGATTCTCTCATGAGGCTTCAAGAGCGCAGTATAAACTTGAAAGTTAGCAGGCGACCCAGATAAGGACTGCACGTTGACTGCAAGAGAGATGTCAGCATTTCAAGCACAAAAACCAAACCCGAATTCATATTTCACTATTTCAGCATATGGAAGTCCTATACTGAGAAAAGGAAAAGATAAATATATGGATGTTTTAGAGCTTCTAGGGTGTTTGGATGTGTTTTAGAAGCCATTACTGAGACTTGAAATAGCTGTGAGTAAGGTTTGTTGTGTTTGGCATAAAGGATATAAGGTTTGTTGTGTTTGGCATAAAGGATTCTGATTCTATAGCGAAATGATAATCAGGAATCAGGCGAAACGAGTAAGGAATTGCTACAATATAACAGATTTTAAGAGTCAATGTAAAAGTGGCTAGGTATTCAGGTCATCAACCAAATGATAATATTATTGCCTAGTTAACCATTTGAATTAGATTCTTGATGCGCGACAATCACAAGGAAATCACACATGCAAACACCCCCTAAAAGTATGATTCCATTACATTAATGTCAAAACATGTAACTCAGAGTGATTTGATGAGAAATTCAACAAATTTCGACTATGATACTTGTTTTTTGCCTTTCAAAGATACTAAAAAAACATGAATTTTGTAAGAAAGACCAATCATGGGATCGTAAATGCAAAAAGATTTGTTTGATTTTGCAGCGTTTCTCCTTCAAAGGTTTGTTACAAAGAGTGCAGTGTTGTTTGGCTTTTTGCAACAATGGTGGTCGGTTTGCAACGAAAGCCAAGTACAATAGTAGACTACGTCAATATGGGATTTAATATGTTACCTCCCCATTTGGAAGGATCCAAATTAAAAGCTTCCAATGCCCGCTTCTGACACAATCTCTCTGCCATGTCAATGTACCTTTACAAAACATAGAGAAGAATGGGTAACACCACTAAATGACATGAAAATAGTAGTAGTAACTAAAAGTGGGAGTATTCATACTCGTTTCCTCCATAGTATCGAGCTCCAGGGTAACCTTCACTATATTTGTTGGTCATCACTGATCCAACAGCTTGCATGACCGACAACGAGGTGAAATTCTCTGAAGGTATAAGCTCGAATCCCTAATATTAACACAAACTAATCAAGTTCTCGCATCACAGAGTAAAAAACAAAACAAGATACACTTGTAGTAGTACTTTTGAAGTCAAGGCTGTAAATGTGAGACCGTTTAATTTGAAATTTAGCATGAATGTTATGTTATCATTGATCATATAAAGACATTAGTCGGGTCATTTTCAAAATATTTCTTTGAACCTTTTAACGTGAAATTGTATATAAAAAAACAAAATTATTCGAAGAAACTGGTTGTTCCTATAGAAACAATGTAAACATTAGAGGGGGTGTTTGTTTCGGCTTATACAGCGGGCTTATGGCTTATGTGGTTTTCAGCTTATGTTTCATAAACTCACTTTTTGTGGCTTATTTTGGGATTTTTCTGTCTTATATTAGCTTATTATCATGTCATGATAAGCTTATATAATCTCATAAGTTTCAAAATAAGCCGCAAAAAGTGAGGTTATGAAACATAAGCCGAAAACCACATAAGCCCATAAGCCCGCTATATAAGCCGAAACAAACACCCCCTAGGGAAAAAAAAAAGCAGAGACTAGTAGTATCAATGTATACCTTCCATTGCCTAGCTTTTTCGAGTTCGATAATATCAGCAATCTCAGGATCAATCTCTTCCAATGGAGCATTCAGTTGCTTAGTCCACTATCAAATCAAATACCAACATATCAATCATTATTTATATATATAAAAAACAAATATATAAAAGGGTGTTTGGGTTAGCTTATTTATCCAGCTTATGAGCTTATTTGATTTTCGGGAAAGCCGATATAAGGTCATTCTTAAGAGCTTTATTATCTAGTTGAGCATATTGGCTTAAGCCAATAAGCTGAAGTTGATATGGACATAAGCTCGAAAGAATGAGCTTATATAGGCTTTTTTCCGAAAATCAAATAAGCTCATAAGGCGGATAAATAAGGTAACCCAAACACCCTCTTAAATCTAATGAAATGAAAGTAAGCAAGTAAAGTAACAAACGTTAACACGTGAAGCTTGTATGTCAGTAGCTACTGCTGCTGTCGACGAAGAAAATGACTATATATATATATATATATATATATATATTAACAAAAAAAACAACCATTATAAGATTAGATTATATAAAAAATTAAAAAAATAAAAAAAGAAATGAGAAATGAACCGTGTAACGAGGATTGTATTGTTTGATGATATGTGAAGAAGAAGAAGAGAGTCTTCGAATAGCAGCAGTAGCCATTGACATGGTGATGATTGTGTAAACTGGGAAATTAAGGGGGGTGTTTGGATAATAAATACAATAAATAGAATAGATACAGAGATTGGATCTTATGGTTGGTTGGTGGGTTTTGGAGGGGAGTGGGATTGTGAGAGTGAGTGGGTTGGTGGGGCAACGATCATGTTAATGTATCTATTTCTTTACCTATAATTTTGAAAGTGATTGTCGCCCCTTTTCTCCCACTATCATTACTGCTACTAGCATTTATTTATTTATTTATTTATTTTTTAAGTATTTGTCGGTGATTTTAGTGTTATCGATATTAATGGTAATTTATTAGAGATCAATGAAAATTTATGTTATTTTTGGATGTAAGTTAGGGAAATTTGGAATGCACACTTGTTTAATCTTATATGTTTTCAACAAAAAAAAAAGCGGAAAAAATATGTCGAGGTCATAAGGGTTGTGATCCTTTGCAGAGCAAAACATTTGTGACTACTTTAATTACTTTTAAATTTCAAAATAATTTGTCTTTAATAGGTTCATTTAGTGTCACATTTGAGATATGTAATTGTCGGCCTTTTTCTCACTACGTAATTAACTAGTAGGTGTCCGATCATTGCAAATTGCCATTATTTCATACAATTACAAGGTCAATTTTAATATGAAATAATGTGCGATAAAAACTTTATAAATAGATGTATCGCACATGATTTCATATTAAAATTTTAAGTACGATATATTCTTTTCTTTTTTTTTTTCTTTTTTTTGTTTTTAGTATTTGTCGGTAATTTTAGTGTTATCGATATTTTTAATTATTCGTAATTTATTAGAGATCAATGAAATTTTGTTTTATGTTTGGATGTAAGTTTGGAAAATTTGAGGGGCAGTTTGGGCCTTGTGGAATGAAATGATAGTTTGAATCTTCCGTTTAGTACTATAATTGTGGAATAAAGTAATGAATTTGACTAATATTTTCATTCCGCTGCATATTGAGAGGTTTTGATGAAATGACTGATAACTTTGAGCCATCTTATATTCTTAGCCACAAATTGCATGTACTTTTTCTTAGTTTATCTATATATTTCTTCTATTTATTTCAAATAACACTTTTAAATTCATTATCAAATTTTAAATTATATTAATTTTTATTTAATTATTCATTTTCTCTCTCCTCAATTTCTATCAAACCATTCCCAAATCCAAATCCGATTCTAAACCCATCCGCAAACCAAACGCACCCTGAAATGCACACTTGTTTAAGCTTATATGTTTTCATAAAAAAAAGCGGAAAATCAATGTCGAGGTCAAAAGGGTTATGATCCTTTGCAGAGCAAAACATTTGTGACTGCTTTAACTACTTTTAAATTTCAAAATAATCTGACTTAATAGGTTCATTTAGTGTCACATTTGAGATATGTGATTGTCGGCCTTTTTCTCACTACGTAATTAACTAGTAGGTGTCCGATTATTGCAAATTGCCATTATTTCATACAATTACAAGGGCGATTTTAATATGAAATAATGTGCGATAAAAACTTTATGAATAGATGTATCGCACATGATTTCATATTAAAATTTTAAGTACCTATGCATCACGATCAGGGTCGTTCCGTAGATGTCGGAGGCCCTGTGCCATGATTGTAAAAAAGGCCATTTAAAAAACGAAAATTTAATCGAATTTATATAATCATGTTCCCAATTATGAATGTGATTTTTGGCTTAATAAAAATTATGTTCACATCAAACCATGGCATCCAAATTTGGTTGTACGCTTGTGCGTAGTTACCATATTTGGAATTCTTTCTGTCCTTCCCGTACAAGAAATAAGTCTATATAAACAGAACCCATATTGTTAGCAATATGATACATGGTATTTTTTTCATTTTTATGTAATCTGAAATGATACTTTTGGACCTTCTACAATGTAAAGATTTATCTTATTTATCCATGTTGTATTGTTGTGGGCTTTATGCAAAATTTGGGGCACCTCTAAAATTTTGGGCCTTGTGCCAGTTGGGCTGCTTGCACCTAATGATATCTGGGCCTCAATTTTATAACGACGACCACGGCTAAAGGCAGGACTTAGGTTGTATTTATTTTTTAAGAGGATCTGAATTTGAATCTGAACCGCACATCTGAATCTGAATGAGGTGTAAATGTCTGAATCTGACCGCATCTGAACGGGAAAAAAAGGCTCATGTTTGAACCGCACATTTGCTTGCTCGTACTAAATTTTTTTTTGGTTATTTTTCTGTCAACAAGAGGCATTAAGACACCTCTCTCAAGTTTAGACCATTAAGATATTACTGCCTCTGACCGCGTCTGAACGGGAAAAAAAACGGTCTGAACGGCCAAAATGTCTGACCCGTCTGAACGGTTCAGATTCAGAGACTGTTAAGAGCTTCTTTTTAAAACCAAACACAACCTTAATTTTAGAACGTATGGCTGCCTCTAGTTGAAGTTATAAAGCATAGTTTTTGGAATTGAACACTTTGTTTTATTTCCCTAGTTTATTCTAATACATTATAGTTTCTTCTAATATACTCTTAAAGTGTATGGTTGATTTATGTTATCTAGTCCCATGCAAGGTAAGCAATAATGCAAATGATAGATTAAAAAACCTAGTTCGGTTTCTATTTGGGCGCAAACTTTGGGGTGAATATTTGATACTAAGTTACTCGCCTAAATGAATAATGCGTGGTAAAATACGATAAAATGAAGTAAAAGATAAGAAGAAGTTGAATATGACTGAGAATCAATTTTTCTTTATCAAATTTCCTTATGTGATAAAATGAATAATGCAGGATGACTAAAATTGGTAAGATAGTGGTTGATAATAAAGACGCAATTGACTGCATGTTGATTGAGATGGGATACGTGTGATTCCGCAGTGTGGGGATTTCACGTTCGATGCTTTGATAAATGGCTGAATGTAAACTCATCGTGTCCGTCTTATAGAAGTGAGATCCAGCTTACCGCGATATGATATGATATGAGTTTATACTGCGTAAGAGAATTCATGTAGTTAAAGGGCGTCCTGTAAAAATGAGCCTCTGGTTTTACCATGACTTCGAAGATCTATAATCGGTGTCCAAATAGATAGTGTTTATTGTTTGATTTAAATTAAAATACCTTAAGTAAGTAGCTTGTCTGATATGTGATGTATAGAATAGTTGGATGGTCTTTTTGGGCATGTCCAATACAGATTTGTTAAGCTTTGTACAATCTTGGAGTTAATAAAATATTTCACCTTTTGCACCAAAAAATAAATTAAAAGACCTTATAATTACTAGTTTGATGTCTATCTAAACTATTTTTTCTCTAATTGTATCGATTTTTTGTTGTAAAATTTATTCCAATATATCTTGTACGCATTTCAGTTAATAATTGCTAAAATTAATCCTTTTTTAAATGCATCATCTTTTTTATGTTATCTCGGTTTTTTTTTCCATATCTACTAAAAAACCAAAGTAAACGCCATTAAAATTCGTCGTTAAAAAAAATGCCATTAAAATTAGTAAATGTTATACCTTATTTGGTAATATTCTTTACGTGTAACTTAAAAAGGAAAATAATCATATTGTAAATTTCCATATTTACATACAGTTCAACAAAAATATCATATCAGTCCTTCTGAAGATTTGGAGTTGAAAATAATATTATATAAAAATATATACGTAACATATATTGTATTATGATATTCTCATGTCAAATGGATTGAGTTTATTTTTAAAAATTTCTAATTACCATACGTTATAAAATTAAGTACTGCCTTTATCCCAAAAATAAGAAGATTATTAAAAAAAAGTTTCTTTTTGAAGTGTATGCGGTTTTTTTTATCCAACTTAAATGCCATTTTCAGTACGATACAACATCAATGCCAAATCTATTTCAGCATGGTGTATCTGCGTGTTTGAGTTTCTTTTATGCATATTTGTATTTTCTTTTCAGTCTTGATCATCCATAGATAGTATACGATTATGTGTAAAAGAGAATATATGGGTCATCTAGATTAAGTGTAACCTTAACCTTGAAAGTGGAATGTGACCCTTTTATAGACGATTTATAAAATTGTTATAGATAGCTACATGAACTTCCAACAACAATAACTTATATATATGGCTGTTAAAAGTTACACTAATAGATATAGTTAATAACTTAATTATTATTAGAAAAACGTTCGTTATTACTGAGTAACTGACCAACTAGTTTACTAGCTCGCTTTGTGACAGTCTAGTCAGGAATAAGAAGCATGTGTCGTTATAAAGAAGTTTAAGAACATTTTTAGAAGCCTAAACCTTAACTTATTTATTTCATGAAAATTGTTTCATCATCGCCGATCAGTTTCTTCACTCAAGTAATCTAAGATGCAAGGCACTTGTACATACAATGTAATCATGGGATCTTATAGTTACTATTTTGTCTATTACTCCTATTACTTACACTATTTAAATTCCATATTTTATCTTATATATGAAATTTACTAAAACGCTCGTTGATTGCATAAGTCATTATTACTAATTTAAATAATGCGATAAAAAAACTTTTAAAAAGCGGGCCTAATTTTTAGAAACTATAAGGGCTAAATGTGAAATGTTATATAACTTTCAATACATTAAATCTTATTTAGTTCATTAGAAGAAAAAAAAAAAAAAAANAAAACCCTTATAAGTCCTATCTCAGCCATCGCCATCCACAACTATAAGAACACATATTTCTGCATCGTCTTCATTTTTCATTCGAGCTCACTCTGCAACTTCTTTTAACCTACAACTTCCGAGCTCACTCCACGTCCAAATTCGTTTTACTAAACTAGTGGGTTTATTTCGAGCGTACTATAATCACAATACCATTTTATCACATTTTCAACAATGACTTCACATAAATGCAGCTTCCAATTGTCGGTCGCTGATAACAGAACCCTAAATGTGCCTGATTTAGGCCTAATATGTAACGGGCTCATCGGGCTCATCCTAGCTGTTATCATCGCATTCTGGGTATCGTTCTGTTGGTTCGTTGGGTTAACAAACGAATGAAGAAGAAAAGGCTTGATCGGGTGATTCCAAGGTTCAAATATGACTCTAGCAAAGAAGACAGAGGCTACGGGCGGAACATACATTTAACTGAAGAATGTCAGATTTGTTTATCTGATTATGTTGATGGAGCTGACATACGTGTGTTTCAGCAGTGTGGACATGCATTTCACGCTCGATGCATAGATAAATGGCTGCATTTACACTCAATGTGTCCGTCTTGTAGAAGTGAGATCCAACTGACTACGATATGATATGCAACGAGTTCCAGATCGATTTCGAGTGCACGATATAAGGAAATTAACTTCTGCTCTTTGAATTTCTTTGAGCAAGTAAGTAAATTTAGATATCCGAAATTTGAGATAATAGTTTTATGTTAGAAATAATATTTTATCTATTTTTTTTTAATTCGGATATCCGAAATTTCAGATAACAGTTTCATATATCCGAATATCATGATATATATATTTCTGGAAAACTTTTATATAAGTTCTAAAACTTTCCTTTTATACCATGTTTCAATTAAATGTAAAACAAATAAATTAATTTATACATTTTTTGTGGGTCCCTAATTTATATCATTTGTGTGTCTTTGAGTCATTTTTATAGGTCTTTAATTATTATTTTTTTTTATTATTGTTTTTTATATAAAAAATTGTAGCTAATTGGCAACAAAAGTTGTAGCCAAATTATCCCATAGTTCGTGATGATGCAACTTTGTGTATTTTAGGCATGGGTTAAAATTATATTGGGTTTATGATTACCTCATTGGAAGACATGGTTACTTAGTTATCCTTATATATAAGAAATAAATAAGCTCATTATTACCCTATGAACAGTAAGGGTATGGTCTATAGAAAAAACAAATTTCGAGTATTTTTATTTTTTAGTCCTAACTCATCATGTGATGAGGCAGAAGTCTTGCAAAATAGTAATTTTATCGAGTCTTGCAAAATAGTAATTTTATCCCTAATGAAGCTCGTTGTTCTGTAAATAAACTTGATATCAGGAACCAAGTTGAAGGACTTTGTTGCATCTATGAACGGAGACGAGAAGTTCCAATCTGAAATTGCAAAGATTCGGGGTGAGGTTGAGGAGTATGCTAAACAATTCCCAACAATTGGGTTTGAGAAGGAAACAATGAAGTACAAAAACTGAAGATGATCATTGCTTCACATAGAAGTTCATACATAGCAACAATCGCTGTGTCTATAATTACAAGAAACTTGGATGTGGTTTCACAAGTCTTTAAGAAAACGATAACAATAAATGAAAAGTAACATAAAAGTTGAAAAACTATACTTGTAGGTGCCCTCCTTGACATAAACACAAATCCATTGCATGTTATTAGTAGGAATAGCATCGATGGCTGCTTTCCGTCGCCTGATTGATCAACAACGATTGTTTGATACTTAGTCATCGTTGCCCCACCGCCTCTCCATAACGTCGAATGCGGTCTTCTTGCACTACCATAACTTTGTGACGTTCCAAATCCCATGAACAACACAAGAAATACTACAAACCTATGAAGTTCCATTTTCATGGGATGTAACATCTTCAAGGACATAAATGAGATGATGATAAACCCTAAGAGTGAGTGGTGAGTGAGTGATTAGGAAACTCAGGAGGTTTTTAAGGTTTTTATGAATGTTAAGTTAATATTAATGATTGTGTTACCATTGTAAAATGATGTTATTAATAATTTACTTTTATTGTGAGCACATGAAAAGATTTCAATTCCTTATAAATAAAAATCATTTATTTTTTATGCAATCATTATCATCCAAAATCCATTTGACATGAGAATCTCGTCATACAAATAATATACAGTATATGTTACGTATATAGTTTTATATAATACAGTACTAGCCTTAGGCCCGCCCCGATGCGGCGCTAGCCTTAAGTTTTGTTATTAAAAATAAATGTAGTATAAAAGATGATTTAAAATATAAATTCCGTAAATGACATAATGTTTAAAGATAAATAGTTAACGTAAAATGAAATTTGTAAATGATCCGGAATCAACATAACTAACTTTAGTGTATTGTTTAAAAGTTGAAAAGCTAAATAAATAAGGGAAAACCTATATTCTACGAAGGACTTCTTTATACACAACCTTTGTTGTGTAATTGTAATGGTTACCGTCTTTGTCACAACATAACATTTTAAGACCCTTCTTGCTCTTTACCCTTAGTTCTCTGTGGTCGTTCCACGTATAGACCAACCTTAGATAAAGTTTGCCAAGTATAGACCCACCTTAGATTGATTAATTTGGGCATCCCATCTTTGTTTTAGCATCATAAGTTCTTGCATCATGCCATCTGGTGCAACCACAAAAGTGTACGATATCGAAAGCATTAGGAAAAAAAATCAATATAAGAAGAGAAAAAATGGAAACAGGGGAGTGTTTAATGTTTAATGTTTAATGTATCCCGTCTAACACTAATTTCTGTGTATAAAGAGCATATGAAATATCATGTATGAAGAACTTCTTTTCATTGAATTTATATTAAATAGTATATATGTATGTATGTATTCAGTATTCAACAACCATACATTACTCGATTCATAAAAACCCAAAGCTCAATACTTATATCCATATTAATAAAGTCTGGTGACTCGGGTCATATTATTGTATTATTGAACTCTCATTTTTTATTAATGTGTATCACTGAGATTGTTTATTAAAATATTTAAGTTTATTTTAATGTTCTCCTCATGCACAAGAGAAAATATGTACCAAATATAGATACGATTAAATCTCAAGGTATCAAAAACCAAGTCTTAATCACTTGCTGCATATCAGTTTACAATACAACCTGGAAGAAAACTACATGTCATTTTATTTTTACTCCAAATAATCACAAGTAAAACACATCAACAAAGGCGAGCCAAATGAGGAGACAAAATCAGGTGTTATCACGTCAAGTAACATGTCAATTTGACCCTAAGTTTCAAATAAGCCTAAAATTAATACATAAACATACAATAAGCCTCAAATTAACCCATACATACCTAACCCTATGTGGCTATGTTTCAACTAAAAATCAAGGAGATGACTCACTAATTAGTTGTGGCACATTCAAGATTACATATTAAAGCACCACTCTGCTTAACCAAGAAAAAATGCACTGCATTAACTTGTATCAAAGAATATACTACACTAAGATCAACCAAGGGTACAAATGCAAGTGAAAATACCAAAAATCTAAATAACTTTTACAAAACTGGACCTGAACTATACGACAATAATGAGGCTTATTTCATTCAGTTTTGATTATTAAGTGGGCCAAAATTTTCAAAGGTTAAGCACTTTTCATATTTGATAATATGTATGTACGAATAAAAAACAGTGGGGAAAAGTTTCCATAGTTTGTTAAACATTAAACGCAAAGTTTAAATATTACACTATTTTGTTATTGCATGTATTGAAATAAAAAAAAAACATTGGCCTTAGTTGAAATATTGATCTATAAAAAAAACATCTAACACACCTATAGGCAAATTATAATACACCTCTTTATAAACAACATTTTTTGTCATATTATTTTCACATATTCCCCGTAACAAACTGTGTAGTGTAGGGTCTTATTGATAAGGTAACGCTTTGTAAATGGTAACTTAATAATATATTATAAAGAAAAATAACAATTAAAAAATGATGCACTAACCTTAATTACGCAAGTGTATTCGTCTTTTGTATCGGTTGTTTTTAGATTTTGCCCCAAAAATTAGGGTTAGTTATGCCGCAAGTGTATTCTTCTTTTGTATCGGTTGTTTTTTAGGCCATTTCCATTATCATCTTCATGGAATATGGGGTTTTGACGAATTACCTTTCTTGATGACGATTGGTGTTTGGATTTCGGATTCAACATTTGAGGTTTTTTTTGTGGATTTGGGGGTATAATTGTTGCTGAAGATTGTTGATGTTCGAAAACAACCTTTGATCGATTTCGTGGGGGGGGGGGAGGGGGTCAATTGTTGGTGATAATTGTTGATTTTGGATAGATTATTTGAGGGTTATGCCTGTTGGTGTTTTTATTGTGGATAAAAATTCTTTTGTGTGTGATCTTCCTGTATAGAACATTTGTGTGGTTATTTGTTTGCATTAATTAAATGTCCGAAAATGCCTAAGGTCCATTGGATCAGTTTTATTTTACAGGTGTCATTATCCTGTAGTTTTGGGCAAAGGTTTCCTTAGGGAAAGCTTGCTTTATATAGTGAGAGATTATTTTCAACTCCAAGTCTTCAAAAGGACTGATATGACATTTTTGTTGAACTGCGTGTAAATATGGAAATTTACATGATTAGTTTCCTTTTTAAGTTACACGTAAAGAAATTTACGCGTTTACTTTGTTTTTTTTTAGTAGATATGGAAAAATCAAACACAATACACACTCTCTAAATATATAATCATATAAATGTAATGAAATTACAATTATGATAAATCATATAATCCAAAATTATAATTTTTTTACATATATATAATCCGAAATTATGTACAGTAGTAGAGCAAATACAATGCTCACGGCCAGTGTCTACCTACTTGCACTCGAAATCGATCAGGAACTCGTTGGAGCGGTCAGCTGGATCTCAGTTCTACAATTCGGACAAGTTGTGTGTAAACGCAACCATTCATCTATGCAGCGAGCGTGATATGCATGTCCACATTGCAGAAACACACGTACGTCAGCTCCATCAACATAAGCAGTTAAACAAATCCGACATTCTTCCGTCAAATGTATGTTCCGCCCGTAGCCTCTGTCTTCCCTGCTCGAGTCATACTTGAACCTTGGAATGACCCGATCAAGCCTTTTCTTCTTCATGCGTCTGTTAACCCAACGAGCCAACAGAACGATACCCAGAATAAAAATACACGCACCAACGAAAATGCCTAGGATGAGCCAGTAACAGGACCTATTTAGTCCTAAATCCGGCACACCTACGGCTCTCTTATCAGCGGCCGAGAATCGGTATTTGCATACAGTCATTGTTGAATCTTAACAAACAGATCAAGTTGAGAGAGAGTGAAATGGGGTGCAGAGATGAAGTGATCAGTATTTATACAAACAACTAAACTGCTTGGAACTTGTTAATTGTAAGTACACTTGGACTGTGTTGATGTGGTATAAAACAGACGATGAGGTAGAAAAAGAGAAATGTGCTCTTGTAAGAAAAATTGGGTGCCACGGTTGAGGATAACAAATCGGACAGTCTTCAGTCAAACGTATGTTCCGCCTGTAGCCTTTGTCTTCATTGCTAGAGTCATATTTGAACCTTGGAATCACCCGATCAAGCCTTTTCTTCTTCATTCGTCTGTTAACCCAATGAGCCAATAAAACGATAACCAGAATGCAAATCAACACACCGATGATAACAGCTAGGATGAGCCCGATGAGCCCGTTACATATTAGGCCTAAATCAGGCACACTTAGGGTTCTGTTATCAGCGACCGACAATTCGAAGCTGGATTTATGGGTAGTCATTGTTGAAAATGTGATAAAATGGTATTGTGATTATAGTACGCTTGAAATAATCCGACTAGTTTAGTAAAACGAATTTAGACATGGAGTGAGCTCGGAAGTTGCAGGTTAAAAAAAAGAGGAAGAAGATTAAAATTGAAGACGACGCGGAAATATGAAGTACTTGTTGTGCAGTAAAAGAAATATTTTAAAAAAGAAATCACTTTTAGGGATAAAATTACTATTTTGCAAGACTTCTACCTCATCACATGATGAGCTACGACTAAAAATACTCAAAATTTGTTTTTTCTATAGACCATACCCTTAATGTTCATAGGGTAATAATGAACTTAACTTCTGCTCTTAGAATTTATTTGAGCAAGTAAGTAAATTTGGATATCCGAAATTTGAGATAATAGTTTTATGTTAGTTATAATATTTTATTAAGTTTTTTTTTTTTTTTTTTTTTTTTTTTTTTTTTTTTTTTTTTTTTAATTTAATTATTTCGGATATCCGAAATTTCAGATAACAGTTTCATATATCTGAATATCCTGATATCTATAATTTCTGGAAAACTTTTATATGAGTTCCAAAATTGTCCTTTTATAAAACCCAACTTTTTAATAAATTATGATCAAGTTTTCGGATATCCGAATACTGGATATTTTTTGAACTCCCATAACCTAAATCAATAAATTCTATAAAGTTTCAGCTTTGTTACTCTTCCCTAGTCATATACTTGAAAGCATCAAAATAGATAAAGAACTGACCTTATTTTGAGTTTACTATACTTTTTATGCACTAAATATGTTAGAAAAATTAGGTTTAGTAATGCATTCGTAAGTTTTAGTGATGATTTATCTGTATAAACTAAAGTTGGAAACCATTCTATTTACACTTTTCTTTTTTTCAGGTTATATCATGAACTTCGGCTCACATTAACTATAAATCCTGGCTCCGCCCCTGCAAGACGGACACGATGAGTTTACATTCAGCCATTTATCAATGCACCAAACGTGAAATGCATGTCCATACTGCCGAAATATGCGTATGTCATCTCCATCAACATAATCAGCTAAACAAATCAGACATTCTTCAGTCAAACGTATGTTCCGCCCGTAGCCTCTGTCTTCCTTGCTAGATTCATATTTGAACCTTGGAATCACCCGATCAAGCCTTTTCTTCTTCATTCTTCTGTTCACCCAACAAGCCAATAGAACGATACCCAGTATAAAAATCAACGCACCGATTATAACAGCTAGGATGAGCCAGTAACACGACCAAGTTAGGCCTAAATCAGGCACACCCGTTACTGATCTGTTACCAGCGAGCGACAAGTGGAATTTGCATTGAGGGAAAGTCGTCATTGTTGAATCTTTTAACAAACAGACCGAGTTGTAAGAAGAACAGAAATAAAAGAGGTGAAAATGATTGAATTATCTGAATTATTGTTACAAATTAAGTGAAGAAGAAAGTAGCTTATATACAAAAGAGGGAAACAACTTCCTAAAATATTTAAACTACAGTCCCTATGGAATACTCTATGTGTAACTTTGGCCCTTCATGTTTCCATTAGGTGAATGTATTCTATAAGTTGAGAGGCTCTGAAAATCGTTTAGCCCATTAACAAAGGAAATTGGGCTTCCTTTTGGTGATTTATTTTTATTTATTTATTTATTTTATTATTTTTTTTTAAGTTTTATGATTTATTGGTTTATGCAGCTTTTTATAATATGGGTTTTCATTTGGTTTCCAATTTACTCAATTTATGTGTCATTATGGTGGTTTATAGTCCACGAAAAAGAGTAGGAAAAAAATGAAATACAGATTCATATTGATTTATTAATTAATTTAGTTGACCTATATTGACTTTGGTGGTTTACAATTTAAGTTGATGGAAAAACAGATTGTGGTGGTTTATAATTTATGTTTATTGTGGTGGTTTATAATTTAACCTAAACACATTCTGTCCAAAAACCCTATATCTAGCAAGACGAGTGTAAACGCAACCATTTATCTATGCATCGAGCGTGAAATGCATGTCCACACTGCCGAAACACGCGTACGTCATTTCCATCAACATAATCAGCTAAACAAATCAGACATTCTTCAGTCAAACGTATGTTCCGCCCGTAGCCTCTGTCTTCCTTGCTCGAGTCATATTTGAACCTTGGAATCACCCGATCAAGCCTTTTCTTTTTCATTCGTCTGTTAACCCAATGAGCCAACAGAACCATACCCAGAATGAAAATCAACACACCGACGAAAATTCCTACGATGAGCATGTAACAGTACACATTTAGGCCTAAATCAGGCACACCATCATCAGCGACGCCAGCCGACAATCGGTGTTTGCATACAGTCCATTGTTGAATCTTTAGAGAATGGCAAAGGAACAAGTCGAAGAAGAAAGGTGGTAAGAAGGAAGAATATGGAATGGAAAGTGTATGTTCGGACGAAGAATCTGGAATGGAAAGTGTATATATGTTCGTTGAACGTGGTGTAATGAATATTTTGTTATTTGGAATCGAAAGTTGGCATGTTTTTGCGTTCTTGTGTGTGTAATGGAGATTTTAATTTGTCTCTAAATATAAGCTAGGGGTTTGAGAAAAAAAAATTGTCTTAAAGAGATTATTTAGTAAAGTAAAGCCGTTCAAGAAACCAAAAGTAAAGAAGATATCGAGAATTGGGTGGAAGGAAAATGGTGTGGACGGCTTCTCTTTACTAAATAAAATATGATTCCAAGCCAGCGTGTGTAATGGGACAACAATGTTTTCAGGGGAACTAGTCGTTTCGTTACATTTAAATTAATAAAAAGGGATGCCGATAATTTTAATGATTTTATTAGGAAAAATGACATTCCATTAGGTGGGCGGAAATTTACTCGCATTAGTGATGACGACGGTTTAAAATTCAGCAAATTGGATCGATTTTCGGTATCGGCGTTTAGTATAACAGGGGGAAATCTAACAGCGGTTGCACTTGATAGGAAATTATCGGATCACTGTCCTATTATTCTTAAAGATGTGGTGGAGTCTGATTTTGGTCCGAAACCTTTTAGGGTATTTGGCTAACAGAAAGCGATATTGAGAATGTGTTTCTTCTAGCCTACAAGTATGCGACTGGCGGCTTCAAAATAGGAGTAATTTTGGAATTAGCCCTAAATTATGCATCCAAAATGCATTATGTTTGTGTAACGAGTAGAAAACCACGTTTAATGACCAAAAAGGCACGAAGACCGAATTTCATTGAAACTACGTCTTTATTTATTTATATTTTATGTAAGAATTTAGAGTTTCTTATATGGCTATTATTGTGTTTCAAAACAAATTTAATTAACGCCTCCAAAACTATTTCAAAAACTTTTTCCTTAATATAAACAACTTTTCAAACAATAAATATATGGAGAAATATGGACCAAATATTGACCAGCAAACAAAAGACAACAAAATGGGTCACATGTTGTTGCCAAACAAAATGGATACATCTCATAAAAATCCAAAGCAAATGGAGATAATTGAGAAACGAACGTTGATAAATATATCTATATATCTATAGTTGGAGATGGACGATGATGGGAGTGGCTGCCTGAGCATCGGCGATGGAAAAAGGTCTCGGAAGGGAGTCGCTTACAGCTTACGTTTGGTTTCGAGGTTGATCATGTTGAGGATATAAGGTTTTTTTTATTCTTGTATGTTAATTATGCTTTGGGAACACATTTTTAAAATACTCAAATGTACACAATAAATTATTTACTAATAAAGTTCTACCATGCAAAAAATTTTCGTTGTTAACGCATTTATTTTTAAATATCACTTGATCAATCCAATCCTTTGATGCTTTGCTAAGAAAAGTTCAATTTTAATCTAAGGTGTTTTTACATTACAAATTAATTAGTTAATGCTTTATGACATGTGACAGATAATACACTATTTATACGGTCCTTATTTCATGGAGGGTAACTTTGATGCATCATTTTATGTCTATTCAATGTTTCCTTAAAATTCATCTCACTCATATCTTTATTTATTACATTTGTATTCTACGAATTTGAGTTCAATTTTGCTTTTGATCCGCTGTTTGCCAGGATCTTTCTTCAACCAGCAACTTGTATATTGTATGGGTCTTCACCATGTTTTTGGTTCGACCAATTGGCCTCCAAGAAATTATTGGTATTCACCATTTGTTTGGTCTAACAGAGAAGTGTTTGTATATACGAATTGTGATATGCAAACTTATGATCAAGATATAATAACAGAATGATTAGACAAATGTAAATAATAGTACTTTGGAATTAATCAAATCGTATTACATAGGTTCACTTATATACTAAATGTAACAGGTATGAAGAGTGAAAAGATGTGATGTTTCATATGAACAAATATGACTCTTCACATCATTACTGTCATAATAACTAACTAACTTATAACCGTTCTAATTTGTCTGTTGGCCTTCGGCCCAGACCTTTATTCGAGCAGCCTCTTATGGGCCTGCCAATCTAACCTAAAACTAATAGTACAAAGCATATATACACATAATAATACAGTAAAGAAGAAGGGTATGATCTTAGACTTCTAACATTATACATGTTGTTTCTACTTGTAGATTATTGTGTTGAGATCTAGCTAACGACGACTCAAGGAAAATGGGGTTTTGGTCGTTCTTTGAGACGTAGAGCGTCAATCCAATACCAGACTTGTTGTTAGTTAGTTCAATAGGAGCCGTTATGGCTACGGATTATTTCAATATCCTCTCTAGTGATACACGCAAGTCACTTAATAAGGTACTAGTGATCATTATGCTGATAAACTTTTAGTACTTTAGAGGAAATTTGGGAAAAATTCTGTTGATTATTGTCCCTGCAATCTGCACCGAGGGTGGCAGCCCTTTTGGAGAACATAGCGTTTCTCTTATTCGTCATTCTCCATGGTGGTAAGCTGATTCCTTGTTCATCAAGTTTAACTGAAATTACCAACACCTTCAATATAATAAGAAACAATACAATTATGTTTTAGATTGTGTAAATATTTTGTTTTTCAATGATTGACATATGCAATTCATGCAATATAGTTGGGCAGCTTCTACATTTGGACGTACACTTACCAGCTATTAAAAAGCTTAAGTTCAAGGTACACTACGATGAAATAAATCGACGATTTACCACAAGAACCCAACAAAGACTCAAATGCAAATGAAAAAACTCATATCCTAAATGGAGAAACCCATGAATATATCGATGTGGTTGTCCCTTTATCGTACTCAACTAGTGACGACACACAAATCCAAGGATTGGTGAGCAAGGATGTGAAAAAAGGGTCTTTTTCAAGTAAAGTTGTAGATATACTCCACACGGTATTAGAGGAACTATTGGCTCCTCCAACGCTTGGTTCTGTAACTTTTAAAAACCAGCTGAGCTATAATATGCATGTGCAACATATAATAGTCATTTTCTTGTATACAGATTGAAGGTTTTGGTTTTGGGGGCAACCCCATGGCTGAAAAACCTTGTAATTGGCGATAATGGTCCTTTACGAGTGATCCAAGATTCTGTCACACTACTAGGGTATGCTTTTCTCTAATTCGGTTGTAGGTAGCAAGCTTGATATATAATTAGTCATTCAAGAACCTTTTCTTAACAACATTTTACCTTGTTATATAGGGATGGAACCATACCTTGCATCACACTTATACTAGGAGGCAACGTAATACAAGGTAAAGAGTCATTACTTTCAAACCGATTATCCTTTTTATGTCAGAAAACAAGATACTTGGCGAATATGAACGATTTTTAACTTTTAGTTTTGTTTAAGTCTAGCTATGAAGAAAATCATGTCATTCTTTCTTAGACAATCAACTTGTGATTGCAGGTCTAAGAAGAGCGAGCATCAAACCAGTAATCATTATCACAATGATCTTTGTACGATTTGTGATTCTTCCAATGATCAGAATCCTAGTGATCAAACCAGCGACTAGTCTAGGATTACTTCCTTCTGATCCCCTCTTCAGTTTTGTGCTATTGATTCAGTACACAGTGTCCCCTGCCATGAACATAAGTAAGCAATTCTTGTTATGTTCTGAAATTACAAATGCTACCCATGTTTTATTGCACTATAGCAACCGTTTAATGAGTTAATGGTTGTCATAGTATGTTCATGTGTCGGTGAGACTTATGCCCATGCTTGTTAAATTTTAAGGTTATACTAATATTTTGGTATACGGGTACGATGACCCAATTGTTCAACGTGGGACAAGAGGAGTGTTCGGTGCTTACGATGTGGTGTTACTTAGTTGCAGCAATTGCGCTTACTGGATGGTCAACGGTATTCATGTGGATCTTGACATGATCATTTACATTAAGCAACCACACGGGGGTGGGCATTCATAGTCACCTAGGATGCACATGCATATTCAAAAGATTAAAAAAAGTGACGGTTAGTCTAATGCATCAGCTGAAAATGATTAGTCATGGTAGCACATATTGGGATCAGAAATCCTAGATCTGTTATTGTTTACTGGTTACCCTAATGGGCACATCTGGATGCTGGAAGTCAAAATTTGTACCCAACCATTTATATCTTACTAAGTTTTATAATTCTTTAGTCTTTGACCTTTTTCCATACTTGGAAGAATATATATAGGATGTTCTAAGAATACTACTGCCAAGTCCCAAGAGTGGTGATTAGTATCATTACAATATGTCAATATATATGTGCTAGGCTGCAGTTCCGGCACAAAATTGACTAGCTTTCATGTTGAACTTGTCGTGAAAAATCAATAAAAAATATATATAGCTACCAACTGACTACAAAACAAACTTGAGAAACTTTTTAGAGATGAACAAGCTGCAGACTCCATAAGTCACATTGTCATTAGGTTATTAGCAACCAGAAATAATAGTTTATTTCAGAATAGATGTAATTTACTGGACCATTAATTCAATTTTTTGGCATTTAAGTTGGATAAAAAAAATAAACCGCATAGACACATACACTTCAAAAATAAACTTTTTTAAAAATCTTGTATTTGAAAAGAACAAGGATTATCATATACATAGCAATTAGATGGATTGTTGAGAGTTGATCTAAATAAAAACATTCAATGGCACCAAAATCATTACCAATTTTATGGTTTTGCGCGCAACAATCTAGTACAATTGTTAGGATTGATGATAAAGACCGAATCAAAAATCGTAATTTAACTGCCGTGGGTTGAATCAAATGAGAAGAGACACAGAACAATTTTAATGAACTAAATGAGAAGAAACTGCCGTGGGTTAGAATTAGTAATTATGGTAATAAAAATTGGTAGTAATGACTACAATATATTTTTTTAGTGATATGTTACAAGTAATGAATAATTTTCCTCAAACAACACTTGACTTTCAGGACACCTAAGTTAGTAACTATCGTCTATATAGTCAATCAGACACAATCCTTTTAGTTAATACTAGTACTAGTAATTGTCTTTGACCATTTTCCATACTTGGAACAATGAACAAACTTTTAATTAATACTAGTAATTGTCTTTGACCTTTTAATTGATTTTAATTGATACTAGTAATTGCCTTTGACCTTTTAATTGATACTAGTAATTGTCTTTGAACTTTTTCCATACTTGGAAGAATGAACCGACTTTTTTGGTCTATATAACATACTAGTAATAGTTTTCGTATATGTTGATATACCCATTCCACGCACTCATGAAGATTACTACTATTATTTTCTTGTTCATTTACCTTGTTTTCACCACAAGTGTATCTCCAATAGCGAAAACTCCAACAACTAACGCTGGTTTTTGTGTGTGGGAGGGTTGGTTCATCATTATCATTAACCAGATCAAGGATCCCATCCACGTGCATATAAAATCAGAGGATGATGATCTGGGAGACCATATTCTTGCATTCAACCAAAATGAAAACTGGGGTTTCTGCGAAAACGTGTGGAGAACTACCATGTTCTATGCTGATTTCAAATGGAATGGAAAGACCGCTCTTTTCGGTGTGTTCGATAAAAATGTTGTCAAACATTGCACAAAATTTTCATTTCGGAAACCGCGAGTATGTGTATGGATAGTTAGAGATGATGGATTTTATGTGGGGCGAGGGCGGGCTCCATTTACAGACGGATATACCAAAATGCATGATTGGTCATGAGTGATGTGGTTCTGTTATTTATGATTTTATCAATATGCATTGTGTCATATACATAGCAATTAGATGGATTGTTGAGAGTTCATCTAAATAAAAACATTCAATGGCACCAAAAATCATTACAGATTTTATGGTTTTGCCCTCAACAAAAAAGCTGGCATCTAATACAATTGGTAGGGTTGATGATAAAGACTGAATAAAATTGGGATGATTTGAAAAACGCCTACACATTAAATGTTGAGGAGAAACTGAATCAAATGAGAAGAGACACGAAACAATTTTAATGAACTAAATGAGAAGAAACTGCCGTGGGTTAGAATTAGTAATTATAGTAATAAAAATTGGTATTAATGATCGCAATATATTTTTAATGATATGTTACAAGTAATGAATAATTTTCCCCAAACAACACTTGACTTTCAGGATACCTGAGTTAGTAACTAGTTAATATACGTGTCTATATATAGTCACAATCCTTTTAGTTAATACTAGTAGTAATTTTCTTTGACCTTTTTCCATACGTGGAAGAATTAATGAATATTTAATGAACAAACTTTTTTTGGTCTATATAACATAATAGTTTTCGTATATGTTGATATATATATATATATAGTTTTCGTATATGTTGATATATATATATATATATATATATATGTATACTTATTTCACGCACTCATGAAGATTACTACTATTATTTTCTTGTTCCTTTACCTTGTTTTCACCACGATTGCATCTCCAATAGCGAAAAGTCCAACAGCTAACGCCATAAAATTTTGTCCGTGGGATTTTTGGGTCATCATTATTGTTAACCACATCAAGGATCCAATCCACGTTCATATAAAATCAGAGGATGATGATCTGGGAGACCATATTCTTGCATTGTACCAAAATGAAAAGTGGAGTTTCTGCGAAAACGTGTGGAAAAGTACCATGTTCTATGCTGATTTCATATGGAATGGTAAGACCGCCCTTTTCGGTGTGTTCGATAAAAATGTTGTCAAACATTGCTCAAAATATTCATTACGGAAACCGCGAGTATGTGTATGGATAGTTAGAGATGATGGATTTTATGTGTCGGGAGGGCGGGCTCCATTTCCACACGGATGGACCAAAATGCATGATTGGTCATGAGTGACGTAGTTCAGTTGTTTATGATTTAATCAGTATGCATTGTGTCAGATTTTGCAAATTTGAATAAATAAAAGTTTATTACCTTAAATGTTAGTGATGATTGAGCACCATTATATACTACTTGTGTGTTTTCTTTAGACGGGTTCTTTTGGTTGGACCAATTGTTATTGTCATTTATGATGACTCAAGTCAAATATGTATAATGAACGCGATGGTTGTGAAATACTGAAAGATGAGTCTTTGTCAAATGAGGCTATGAGACCAACAGTTAGATATTCATAAATTTCAAATTAAATACAGACTTGTGCGTGCAATTAAGGAGATTTTGTGAAAGGGTTTCCACAATATATAAGATCGTTCATAGTGATTATGTGATAGCAAATACTCAGTTATAACTTATAACAACACATACATATATAATGGTATATTCAGGCTCACCGTGCAAGGAGATTTATGAAAGGGTTTCCACAATATATATATGATGTTGAATGTATTCCGCAAGTTCACAGAAGATGTCCAGTATCTAATAAGTTTCCATCGTCTACAGACCAACATGGTTATTGTTTTCATGCAAACAAGTTTGAGAGTTTCTTCACTCAGTTGCCACTTGCTTCTGCAAGTGAGCTCACATGCAAGGATTACGCAGAGACTAACCAATTTGGACTATTTGCAACTTCAACGGCACAAATTACGATGCCCCTGCCACTGAGGGAGTTCCCTCAATTTAAAAAATAACATTTCATCTTTTAATGTATGGCCTCGACGTACTCCTGCTCACAACTTTTATAAAGTGAAAAGTTTGTTTGGGTTTGAATCAGAATGGGTATAATCTCAGTATATATGTGCTAGCAAATACTTTTTTTTTTCGGTTAACAATAATTAATGCTTAAATATGATAATTTACAAATTACAATGATAATCTAATTTTGAAATAATAGATGTAAAGGATCTATGTTTCAACTCGTTTGACCCGCACAATCCATATTCGTTTCGGCAGTTTTAAAAATTTTAACCATCCTGGCAAGTATACATAACCCAAATAGATCTGTTTGGAGAGCTCTAGTTCGTGCATAATGAAAATGTTGGCAGTGAAATTTGTTCTTTTGTTTCTTGTATGTAGGTGTCTTAGCAAAATAATAAGCTTTGGTATATATTAATATATATATCACCAGTTCATCACAATAGCAATACCTACCAGGCACCATTGAGAAGGTGGTCTCTACTAGCAGATGAGAAATCTCATTTTTCACATAAAATATATATGTAATTAGCTGGCTGCTATGCTCAAACAGGTTTAAGTTTATGGTTGATGCAGATGAGAAATCTCATTTGTCATACAACATGTTCATTGATTGAAACAAATAATAACAAACAGCATCATCATGTCTTAATGCTACTTTTACTATGTGCAGTGGTACGTACTCTTTCTCTCGCGAAAAAATAAAAAGTTTCCTTTGATTTTATAAACCGGATTCTGGTTGTTCTTCTTCGGTATGGTTATCCTCATTATGTCCAGAAATATTTGCATGTTGACATCCTCGATCTTGTAGAATCTACCAGGTTTACAGTTAGACTTTATAAGTTTTTTTTTTTTTTTTCCCAATCAATCAGTGGTTTAGCTCCTTGACATTCGTTGGTATATTTTTGCAACATTTGGGAGTGAAAAAGTGGTTAAGNCACCATTATATACTACTTGTGTGTTTTCTTTAGACGGGTTCTTTTGGTTGGACCAATTGTTATTGTCATTTATGATGACTCAAGTCAAATATGTATAATGAACGCGATGGTTGTGAAATACTGAAAGATGAGTCTTTGTCAAATGAGGCTATGAGACCAACAGTTAGATATTCATAAATTTCAAATTAAATACAGACTTGTGCGTGCAAGGAGATTTTGTGAAAGGGTTTCCACAATATATAAGATCGTTCATAGTGATTATGTGATAGCAAATACTCAGTTATAACTTATAACAACACATACATATATAATGGTATATTCAGGCTCACCGTGCAAGGAGATTTTATGAAAGGGTTTCCACAATATATATATGATGTTGAATGTATTCCGCAAGTTCACAGAAGATGTCCAGTATCTAATAAGTTTCCATCGTCTACAGACCAACATGGTTATTGTTTTCATGCAAACAAGTTTGAGAGTTTCTTCACTCAGTTGCCACTTGCTTCTGCAAGTGAGCTCACATGCAAGGATTACGCAGAGACTAACCAATTTGGACTATTTGCAACTTCAACGGCACAAATTACGATGCCCCTGCCACTGAGGGAGTTCCCTCAATTTAAAAAATAACATTTCATCTTTTAATGTATGGCCTCGACGTACTCCTGCTCACAACTTTTATAAAGTGAAAAGTTTGTTTGGGTTTGAATCAGAATGGGTATAATCTCAGTATATATGTGCTAGCAAATACTTTTTTTTTTCGGTTAACAATAATTAATGCTTAAATATGATAATTTACAAATTACAATGATAATCTAATTTTGAAATAATAGATGTAAAGGATCTATGTTTCAACTCATTTGACCCGCACAACCCATATTCGTTTCGGCTGATTTAAAAATTTTAACCATCCTGGCAAGTATACATAGCCCAAATAGATCCGTTTGGAGAGCTCTAGTTCGTGCATAATGAAAATGGAGGTAGTGAAATTTGTTCTTTTGTTTCTTGTACGTACCAGGCACCATTGAGGAGGTGGTCTCTACTAGCAGGTTTCTTACACATAAAATCTATATGTAATTAGCTGCTACACTCAAACAGGTTTAAGTTTATGGTTGATGCAGATGAGAAATCTCATTTTTCATACAACATGTTCATTGATTGAAACAAATAATAACAAACAGCATCATCATGTCTTAATGCTACTTTTACTATGTGCAGTGGTACGTACTCTTTCTCTCGCGAAAAAATAAAAAGTTTCCTTTGATTTTATAAACCGGATTCTGGTTGTTCTTCTTCGGTATGGTTATCCTCATTATGTCCAGAAATATTTGCATGTTGACATCCTCGATCTTGTAGAATCTACCAGGTTTACAGTTAGACTTTATAAGTTTTTTTTTTTTTTTTCCCAATCAATCAGTGGTTTAGCTCCTTGACATTCGTTGGTATATTTTTGCAACATTTGGGAGTGAAAAAGTGGTTAAGCAACAAATTTAAGTGATTTAACTGATTAAATAATGAAAGGTAGTTTCACCAATGTTAATGGTATTTTATAATCATATATTTATCCTGTAAATATTTTCCTATCTAAGTGGTATTGTGATGATACAACCTGCTATTTATTTCTGTGATCGAAAGTGTGCATTTTCTTGCTCTTGCACCCATCTACTTGGTTCCTCCATATTCGAAGGTAGTTTCTTTGACCAGTCAGGGGTAAGTAAGGAACTTTGGAATGTAACTACCGAAGAATGGGTGAAACCGATAATGTTTAGTGCTGGTATTGGGCAAATCGACCATACCCATATAACCAAATGCGAGCTTAATATTGGGATGTTAGTTGTTAAAATCGAACTGGAATGGGGGGAGGTGCAGCATCAAGTATGGTTGGTGGTCAGAATCATGCCGAGCTGATGCTGAGATGTCACAAAAGTTGTGTATTGAAATGGATGAAAACAACCCGATCGATCTTTAGCATACAAGATCAGGGTGCCGGTGGTAGCTGCAAATCTGCAATGTTGTAAAAGAGATTATATACTATCGACATCAGGGCTATTGTGGTTGGTGATCATACTATGTCGGTTTTGGAGTGTGTCATAAAGGTTGTAAGAGTATCACATGGACTTGGTTTTAGCTAGGGGTCGACCAAGAAGAAAAAAAATAAAATAAAATAAAAGGAACCGGTTTGGATTTATGGTATAACATGGGTCCAAAACAACAATCTAACGTGTCAAAATGTTGCAGGAAATAAAATTTGAGATATTAGGATCGCTTGGTAACTCATACGAGATATATACATAGCAAAATATAGTTTTTAGAGATTTTATAAACAAGTTATAAAAGTTTTGAAGAAATGATAGACGAGCTAAGCCTGGGCGTTTATTTTCCTATTAAACAAACGTACAAAGGTTATATTTTTGTCGATCCTGTATCCTTGTTGCGAGCTAAATCGACTTGTGTATTTGTGGTACCATTTTGATAAGTGAAACACCTTGAAAATGAGGCCAAGTTTGAAAAATAAAATGGTTATTGGGCTTGAATAGTTTCTAGGTCCATTTGGTTATAATTGTTATTTAGGCCCGTTAAGAGAAAAAGGGAAATTTACGGGACGTTACTTATGGATGCTAATACAACTCATACAAGTGCAAGCTTGTGAGTTGAAAACTTGCTTTAAAAATGTTATTGTATAGTTAACGTATATGGTACATTATGGTGACAACCGATTGATAACAAGACTAGATAATGTTATCTGCTTAATAATTAATTATTATGTTCACACTTTGAGTCTTAGGTCAGCTTTCCGGGGCCCTAGTGTTAAGATCGACTTGATCGTCATCATAATGTGCAGAGGAACTGAAGGAGAATGTTAACACTTTTTTGCTAGACTAAAGGAGGTATTTGGAGCTCGTTATACCGTGTTACATACTCGATAATCGATATAACTACTCCCTTCCAGTTTGTTCAATCTTTGATTAACTATTAGCCCGTATGCTCTACATAATTAGATCCAATTCATTTGTGTAAAGAGTTTGAAGTAAGTTCACTCAAAAGAATTAGTATGAAGATCATGCCTAGTAGCCTTTTTAAATGATTTATAAAATCATGAACTTAACAAAACAATAATCATCCTTTAAATACAAAGGTGCAACTACAGATGTTTCAAGTATTAACATACAAATTTTATTCTATTTTCTTGATCGTTTTTAAATGTTCATATAAACAGATAACTACTTCATTTTAACTAACAAAATGAATTTTTAGGACTCCTTTGGTAAAAAAGTATATACAATACCGTTAACGATTAAAAAGTCAGAATTCACATAAGTTTTACTAAAACATACACCTTGAAGGATATTAAGCCTAACGACTGTCATCTCTTAAACCCGATTTTAGGCCTATTAGAAATTTAGAATCTTCACAATCCTAACCATCTTACTCATCGATCCATTCCAACTTCATTCCCACCTTTGCAGCCCTGTCATAGTTAAGTTTTCATGTCATTAGTACTTAGTCAAATATATTATCAAGCAAATATGAATACAATTTGACCCAAGAATATGTATTCCTAGAAAAAACGCTATTTGAAAGCATTTATTACCTTTTACATTTATAATCACTTATACAATTACGTTATCAAACATTTGTATAAAACAAACAACTATTATTCACAACTACTACCACTGCCACTAGCTTTATCAAACATATCATATATGCTATATTTTTGTATTTTGTTTGATAATAATTATTTTGGGTTGGATCAGTAATTTAATACTCAATCCGTCTTAATATTATTGTCCATATTTTATTTTTGTGTTGTCCTAAAAAATTGTTCAATACTAAAAATAGAAATTAACATGTTTAAGTTTATTATATTACTCTTAGAAGCCTTGATACGCTTGGCTGGTAGCCTTGGTGCCATGACACCAGCCCAACTCATGGCGTCACCACCATACCGGATCTTGTGCCGTACTTGCCATCTCACTCGTTTTTTGCTTTTGATTTTTTCTTTTTTTTTTGGACTTGTGACACCATTTTTACTTATGACTAGGGCTGAACACGGCCCAAAAACCGGAACGGACCGAAACCGATTTTTTCTGCGACAACATAAGGTACCTTATGCTCTTAATCATAATGATTATTTAAAGTTCAGATCGAAATGTTGGGTCTAGGTCCGGTCCGGCCCAACAAGGCGTAATAGTTTGTTGTACACAAGACCGAACCGGGGGTGGACTGATGTTCGGTCGGGGCCAATCCATGGTCTATAATGCTCACCCCTACTTTTGACAACACTTTTATTGAAAGAAGGGTCGTTTTGTACCGAGTGACAGATTCTAATGTTATCTGAAAAATATTGATGTGACAACATTTTTTCTGCGACAACATGAGGTACCTTATGCTCTTAATGACATAATGATTATTCAAAAAACAAAATAAATATTAATCAAAGTTTCGTGAATGCTCTGAAAAATCCTAAATTTTGGACGCATGACGACTAAAATCCAAACTTATGGTGCCCTGTGATATTTATGGGAAAGTTTAGGGACAAACGGTGTATTTTTGTCAAAAAAAATGGAAAACCAGGTTACAAATATTTAATTCAAAATTTCATCAAATCACTTACTAATCTGGCTGCCCATTTTGAAAAATAAAAAAATAATCTTCTTCTTCACCAAAGCAAACAAACCCTATTCATATTCAAAATTAATCTAATTAACATAATTAATGCTCAATTCAACTAATTAACCGTTAAATTAACCATCCAGCCTTCAAATCCACCACTAAACAATCTCCAGCAGATTCTCACGCTCCGTGATGACGTCATCTGCTGACGTGGTACCTACTCCTAGGAATGGTAATAACAGTTATGACGATGAGGTAGAACTGGTAGACATGGCTCTCCTTGTTTGGAGCCTTTTTTGTGTTAATATATATCCAGCTTTTCAAAAAAAGAAATGGTAGACATGGTTTTTATAATGGGCAAATAGAATAAAAGGGTACCGATCTTATGTTTAATTTCAATTTAAGGTACTTATCTTTTTTTTATCTCAATTTAATGTATCGAACTTTTTTTGTGTTGCAATGTTGGGAAACTTTTACCTGTATAAAAGGTTGCAGGTCACCACCTCCTTACTCAATCTTCTTCAATCAAACTTCTAGCCAACTTCCGGCTAAAAACTAACTTCCGGCCAACCCAATTAACTTGACCACCAGCAACCCCTGATGCACATTAAACACGAGAAATATTTATGATCAAATAGACCATATTTGATAGAATACACCACATGCTGCACTTTAAACACAATAAACCCCTCACTTGCTAACACCACTTCATCCTTCCACTTTTATACATTATATTAAAAACGTAAAGCAAATATAGTAATTTTAACATTAGATGAGAAAGTAAGCAACATAAACCATAAAAAAGTACTGTATAACGAAAGTAAGATCCCATACTAAATTGATACCATGATTGATGATTCTCGAGTGAGAAACATGGTTATTAGATACGTTAAGTCGAGTAGCAATAAATAGGCTTCGTCTAAAACGAATGACAATCATTTATCCAAAGACATTAACAAAGGGCAAAATCATCAAGTAAATAGTAAGTAATATAAATATGATGCATCTTGAGAGACAATGTTATTTATCCAAATACATTAACAGAATCAATCAATTTATTTACCACAAATGGGGCCTCGGTAAAAAAAGATGTTAGCAAATTAATGGATATCAAAATCAGAGGGTTCAACTAAGAGAAACTATTGGGTGACCTGCTAACTCCTTATTGGTAACCTGATAACCTGTAAATTGTCTTAACATTTCAACACAAAAAAAGTTCGATACATTAAATTGAGAAAAAAAATAAATGAGTACCTTAATTTGAAATTAAACATAAGATCGGTACCCTTTTATACAATTTGCCCTTTTATAATCTCTCATGATTTTGGATTTATGTATTTTTTTTTGGGTAAAAAGGTTTCCCGTTAAAATAATGTTGGATTTATATTTTGTATTATTATAATTGTGGGAATCGTTGCTTGATTCTTGTTTAACGCTCATCAGATAATGTTGCATAGATAAATTAATTAATGCTACCAGCTATCTTACTATTCAAATAACTAGTTTCATACCCACATACCCATTGCTACAGACAACTAATCTTCCGACCACTCTAATTTGAAATACTTTTTTTTAGCCTAGTTTGGTAGAGTTTGTTTCCACAAGTTTTCCTCTTTGCTCATTTCATCTGTCGGGTTTTTGTACATAATCAGAATTCGCCAAACTTCTAGTGTTCTGATTTTTACAGCTATGTTTGATTTATAAATAATAATAATAAAAAAAAGGAAAAATAAAAGAGAGAAAAAAAAAAAAGAGAAATGAACCATGTAACGAGGAGGAACCACATGGTGTTTGATGATATGTGAAGAAGAAGAAGAAGAGAGTCTTCGAATAATAGCAGCAGTAGCCATTGACATGTTTGATTGTGTAAACTGGGAAATTAAGGGGTAGGGAATGGGTAAGGAATTCAAAATGGTCTACCATACTCAAATTATGGTGCTTGGTTAAGGAGTGCAAATGTATTGATTACCCCGTAGTGGGTAATCAACCATTATAGAGTAAATTTGGGGGGGGGGGGGTAAGGGATTGATTACCTACCTCACTCATTACTTTGCATTCCCTTCCCCACTTTGAACCAAGCGGGCCCTTAGTGTCATCGATATTTTTAGTTAACCGTAACTTATTAGAGACCAATAAAATTTTGTTTTATGTTTGGATGTAAGTTAGGAAAATTAGGAATGTACACTTGTTGTTTAAGCTTATATGTTTTCATCAAAAAAAAAAAATAAATAAATAAATAAAATAAAATAAAAATAAAATCGAGGTCAAAAGGGTTGAGATCCCTTGTGGAGTCAAACATTTATGACTGCTTTAACTACTTTTAAATGTCAAAATAATCTATCTTAAAATAGGTTTATTTAGTGTCTTATTTGACAGAAATTAACACATTTTTTTTTTAAAATTTTTTTTTTAGTTTTTTTGCGCATAAAAACTATTTGTTCTTTTTGAATTTATTCAAATAAGGTCTTTGTGATACCCAGACATTTAAGGGTCGAAATACTTTATTTGAAAACTTTACAGCTCCTCCACATGGTAAGCCCATAACAACCTTCTCATATGGTTGGGTAGTGCATACCACCTAACAAAATGCAAACTCTTTTTTTTAAAGTGAGTGAGTGGGTTAGTGGGCAACGATCATGTTAATGTATCCATTTCTTTACCTATATAATTTTGAAAGGGAAAATGAAAAATTCTCTTGCTTGATGTGCCTACAAATCCTCCTACTCACATGATCCTCACAAGTGTCAGAACTGACGATTTGGATGCAGAGAGAGAATGAGTGCAAAAAATATATATAATATTGTTGTGTGTGTTGCAGGATTAGTAGGAGAATATTGTAGGAGGATTTAACAATGCTCTTTTGAAAGCGATTGTCGCCCCCTTTCTCCCACTATCATTATTGCTACTAGTATTTTTTTTTAACTATTTGTCGGTGGTTTTAGTGTCATCGATGTTTTGAGTTGATCGTAATTTATCAGATACCAGTAAAATCCCCACACCTCCCACCATTTCCAAAACAACCTAACAACTTTTCACCTTTAATTACCATTATACCCTCTTACCTCCCCACCCTAGCTGCTATAAATTTCAAAGTTCAAAGACTCATTTCCATTCCCTCTCGATCTTCCAACACACACAAAAAACACAACCCTTTCCATCGCCTAACCGCTCAACTCTGTTTGTTAAAATTTGTCAACCATTGACTTTCCCTCAATGCAAATTCCAGTTGTCCCTCGCTGATAACAGGTACGCCTGATTTAGGCCTTAGTGGGTGGTGTTACGGGTTCATCGTAGCTGTTATAATCGATGCGTTGATTTGCATTCTGGGTATCGTTCTGTTGGCTCGTTGGGTTAACAGACGAATGAAGAAGAAAAGGCTTTATCGGGTGATTCCAAGGTTCAAATATGACTCTAGAAAGGAAGACAAAGGCTACGAGCGGAACATGCGTTTGACTGAAGAATGTCAGATTTGTTTAACTGATTATGTTGATAGAGATTAACTTTCGCTCTTAAAATTCTTTGAGCAAGTAAGTAAATTTGGATATCCGAAATTTGAGATAATAGTATTATGTTAGACATAACATTTTATCTATTTTTTTTTAATTCGGATATCCGAAATTTCAGATAACAGTTTCATATATGCAAATATCCCGATATCTATAATTTCTGGAAAACTTTTATATAAGTTCCAAATTTGTCCTTTTATACCATGTTTCAATTGAATGTAAAACAAATAAGTTAATTTATACATTTTTTGTGGGTCCCTTATTTATACCTTTTGTGTGTCTTTGAGTCATTTTTATGGGTTCTTAATTCATTTTTTAAGTATTTTTTTTTATAAAAATTGTAGCTAATTGACTACAAAAGTTGTAGCCAAACTATCCCATAGTTCGTGATGATGCAACTTTGTGTATTTTAGGCATGGATTAAAATTATATTCGGGTTATGATTACCTCATTGGAAGACATGGTTACTTAGTTATCCTTTTATATAAGAAATGAATAAGCTCATTATTACCCTATGAACATTAAGGATATGGTCTATAGAAAAAACAAATTTCGAGTACTTTTAGTCATAACTCATCATGTGATGAGGTAGAAGTCTTGCAAAATAGTAATTTTATCCCTAAAAGTGTTTCTTTTACTGCAAAACAAGTATTTCATATCGCGGTAAGTTGGATCCCTAAAAGGGTATGGTATTAATGAATATATAATTTTTTTACATATACAATCCGAAATTATATAAGAAACTACATTATATTAGCATATCATATCACGGTCAGCTGGATCTCACTTCTACAATTCGGACACGTTTTGTGTAAACGCAGCCATTTATCTATGCAACGAGCGTGAAATGCATGTCCACACTGCCGAAACACACGTATGTCAGCTTGATGCGCGTGTATGTCGTTGCGGTTTAGCAGTATTCATGCCTACTCAAGTTTTAAATTCATATTTAGCCGACTTATCAATAACACACACACTTAACGAGCAGTGTACCCGGTCAGTATGAATACAATGGTAAGTAGAGTGTCGATCACTAAGAGTGGAACGTACTATCTAGTTATTCTAATCAGTATTTTAATGTCCTAAGTTAGTTTTACAACCTAATCTAACGCAAGGGAGTTTCAGCCTGAGAGACTGGCGCAGTTTGGTTATTATTAAACAGTAAATTAAACTAATGAGCACGAATCAACGATTAGCATACACGTACACAGATAGATAATAGAGACTACAAGAAGACCTGTCCTGATAGTTAAGTAGCTTGTCACTTGTTTTATTGCTAGTTTTATATGATGTGTATAGTAATTAAATCTTTCTCGTTGGATCCTTATATCGGCGAGTAAACCCTTAATGATCACTTATGTCTATCCTACTTTTCTAGAGACGCTAGAATAAATAGGCGAGGAAGGGGTATGGCAGCCCAAGCAAGACTCAACTAGACACAGAGGTTATCAAAGCACTAATATACATCACCAAAGACATCATCATATAAGCTTTAATTAATGGGAAAGCAATATTAAGGGGAGTGTATAATCTTCCGTAGTCACATAACACAAGCCCATCAATCCTAATGAATTAAAGTATACTAATACAATAAAACAAAACTACTTAATGAATTGAATACATGCAGGACCTTCTTACAGCTCTAATATCTTCGTTTAGGGTGTGCCTTGTGTTGCTTGATCGTCTGAATTCGGCTCCTTAGGGTTATTATGCACTTGGTACTTTTTGTCTCACGAAATTCGTCTGTCCTTGGGGTATTTATAGTTTCTGTCTGAGGGATCAATGCGGCGCATTGAATAAGTAGATGCGGCACATCGACTTAACTTCACGTGGGGTCCAAGATTAATATATTCTGGAATCTTCGTACATCGTCTTTAGATGCGGCGTATCTTGATCTTGTATCCGGCGCATGTCCTTCAGTTGTCTTGGGCTGTATCTGGTGAAGTCTTGTTATTAATACGCCGTATGTCAGAAGTGTAATGCGGCGTATCTGGAGTAGAACGAGCTTGATCTTCTTCTTTGACCAAAGTTTCATATGTGGCGCATGACAGAATTGTATGCGGCGCATTCTTCAAAGTCAGGTAATGGTCTTTGAATTCATCTAAGTATGATATTGCGACGTATCTGTTGAGTGAGATACAGCGCATCTTCTGGATTTTAGTAGACTTTTGACATCTCGCTTGTTTTGCTCCATAATTAGTCCAAAATCGCCAAGTTTCACATAATGCTTGTTTTTACCTGAGAATCACTAAAGTAAACATTAAAGCACCGATTCTCATAGATAATATGATAAAACAAGTCAATTAAATAGGATAAATGATGATACTAAAATGTACTTATTTGAGTTCATTAAATATCCCCCCACTTGAACTTTACTTGTCCCCAAGTAAACCTTAGATTTAATCATATGAAAATGTATCCTAAAAGGTATTAGGATTTATTTTTGTTATTAAGCACGTATTCGTTTTATCATAATCACACAACAAAACACTTAACGAAGTAGAAACCAAAATAATTTTTCAATATAAAGCAATTCTAAATCGTTTAGTTGCTTAGTCGTGACGAATATTCTATCATAAGCTTGACAAGTATACGCATCTCCCCCACTAAAGCCAAGGAGTAACAAGTCTAAAATGGAAAAAAGGGTTTTTAGGCTTAAGGGTTGAACCTAGCTTCGTTCAAACATCTCCTGCATAAACTTAGTAGATCGTTGGCGCGAGTCCTCGACGCTTCAACTAACGGATGTTCACTAATGCACTTCTTGGATCGCTGGCGCGTTATTTGCATAACAGATGTTCACCAATTCATACAATAGATCGCTGGCGCGTTAGCCAATTAATCTAATACTCGGATGATCACTACCTTATTCACATATTTAATATTCTCACTTGGCCATCATTATATCCGGATGCTCGAAAGTTAACAACGAATATAATAATACGGTTGGGTAGGGATAACATTTAGGATATAAATTGGTGTAAAATAAAAAAAAAATAACAAAACAAATAAATTAAAATCCTAAGTGTGGTTAATCACTTTCCCAACCATCCCATGAATAAGACTCATTTCATTGAATAACTCACGCTTTAACACTTGAAACTCACGCTTTAGGTAGACACGAATTATACTCAATAAAATATCAATCAAACAATAACCTTAGTTGGCGTTCCCATAACGGCCAACTACCATTCAATCCATAAATATAATATACAACAAAAAATAGTGATGATATCTCCCACTTAATACAAAACTTTACATAAGTTGGTTAAAACAATCATCCAACTTTTTTTTTTCTTTTAATACATGTGTAAAATTTCACAACTTTTCTATTACGATTTTTCCGGATAGTTTTTCCATACTCTTCATACTTTCAGNCACATCTTCTGGATTTTAGTAGACTTTTGACATCTCGCTTGTTTTGCTCCATAATTAGTCCAAAATCGCCAAGTTTCACATAATGCTTGTTTTTACCTGAGAATCACTAAAGTAAACATTAATAAATTATGATACTAAAATGTACTTATTTGAGTTCATTAAATATCCCCCCACTTGAACTTTACTTGTCCCCAAGTAAACCTTAGATTTAATCATATGAAAATGTATCCTAAAAGGTATTAGGATTTATTTTTATTATTAAGCACGTATTCTTTTTATCATAATCACACAACAAAACACTTAACGAAGTAGAAACCAAAATAATTTTTCAATATAAAGCAATTCTAAATCGTTTAGTTGCTTAGTCGTGACGAATATTCTATCATAAGCTTGACAAGTATACGCATCTCCCCCACTAAAGCCAAGGAGTAACAAGTCTAAAATGGTAAAAAGGGTTTTTAGGCTTAAGGGTTGAACCTAGCTTCGTTCAAACATCTCCTGCATAAACTTAGTAGATCGCTGGCGCGAGTCCTCGACGCTTCAACTAACGGATGTTCACTAATGCACTTCTTGGATCGCTGGCGCGTTATTTGCATAACAGATGTTCACCAATTCATACAATAGATCGCTGGCGCGTTAGCCAATTAATCTAATACTCGGATGATCACTACCTTATTCACATATTTAATATTCTCACTTGGCCATCATTATATCCGGATGCTCGAAAGTTAACAACGAATATAATAATACGGTTGGGTAGGGATAACATTTAGGATATAAATTGGTGTAAAATAAAAAAAATAACAAAACAAATAAATTAAAATCATAAGTGTGGTTAATCACTTTCCCAACCATCCCATGAATAAGACTCATTTCATTGAATAACTCACGCTTTAACACTTGAAACTCACGCTTTAGGTAGACACGAATTATACTCAATAAAATATCAATCAAACAATAACCTTAGTTGGCGTTCCCATAACGGCCAACTACCATTCAATCCATAAATATAATATACAACAAAAAATAGTGATGATATCTCCCACTTAATACAAAACTTTACATAAATTGGTTAAAACAATCATCCAACTTTTTTTTTTCTTTTAATACATGTGTAAAATTTCACAACTTTTCTGTTACGATTTTTCCGGATAGTTTTTCCATACTCTTCATACTTTCCGAAATAACTGTAATAGTGAAAGTAGTAAACACACGAAAAATAAACTAAAATTTATACAATATGTACTTTCACTCCAATTGCATTGTGCAATTTCCCGCCCTAACCAAAGATAATGAATTACGCACGCGAACACAGGTAATGTAAGGAAACACACTTTGCCTAAAGTAATTAACCACGGATTTTAATCTACAGGGTAGGCTAAGGTGTAAGGGTGTAACGAAACATTGATGCGTGGTTTTGTGACCTTACAACAGGTTTTACCTCTCGAGGTATCTCAAGAAGCTTACAACCCCACCAGGCAGTGTACCTGACCGTAGTAGTATAGGATATTGGCAAGTACGGGGGATTGATCGTTCTCTCACAGGGAATAGTGTTCGTTAGGTTAGAAAACTACTCTAATAGGTCTAAGGGTGGAAGAGGATTCTTTTTGTATTTTTATGTTTTTTTTTATGAAAGCAATTAAATATCGGTTTTGGAAGAAGGGCGGAATTAGTTGTTAGTCAACTAACCCAAGGTAACTACTATTGCAATAAAATAAAATATCTAAAACTATTTTGTTGTGAAAACAATATGGAGAAAAATGTCTTTACTTAGATTTCATTACTCCCTAACTATCTTTTACCGGTTAATTGATATGTATGTTACTTGTGTGGATGAAGGGTGTATTCCTAATAACTCATGGAGTGGTATACATATCTCTCCAATTCTATGAGCTCTTATCTCCTCCTGTGCCATGCACGGCACAACCATAGGGATTGTAAACAGTGGCTCATGCGTTAAATACTACCTTAATAGCCTAGTATGCCTTGGCTACATGTTTCTCAAGACGTTCAAGCACGTTACCATAAAGGAGGTTGGCCAGTTTTCTTGAGCCTAACATTGATGGAACAATCATCCCAACAAACAACAATACACACCAATTAACCAATAATTAATAGTTATGTCATTTAGATCTAGCAAACACTAGAGGATTTGCTACACATGTTAATTAAAAGACAAGCACAAAGATAGACAACCAACATACAACATATTGATTGAATTAAAGTGAAGACTTATCTTTAATTAAACATGAGGGTTCAAGGGTTGGAAACCCTAAAAAGTACAGAAAAATCGTCTATGGTTTGGTGCAAGTGTCCGATGT
>LBNU01011641.1:121166-144443 GCA_014162995.1 Artemisia annua | reverse complement strand
AAAGACAAGCACAAAAGATAGACAACCAACACATAAACATATTGATTGAATTAAAGTGAAGACTTATCTTTAATTAAACATGAGGGTTCCAAGGGTTGGAAACCCTAAAAAGTATAGAAAAATCGTCTAGGGTTTGGTGCTAGAAGTTCTCCACAAAGTTCCATACTTAATGAATGAAAATTAGAAAACTATATATAGATTTTACATTCTGACGGCGTCAGGTTATAAGGGCTGACGCCGTCAGCTCGCCGCCATTAGGTTTCTCGGATGGCCTAGATCCACTTCTGACGCCGTCACCTTATAAAACCTTCTGGGCCATCACTCTTTAACTTTACTCCTGACGGCCTACATTTCTTAACACCTGACGGCGTCAGGTGTTAATTCCAAAATTTCCTCTGGCCCGTCATTTGATAATTGATTTCCAATCTTTTGTCAAGGCTTTCTGACGGCGTCACCTTGTGACTCTGACGCCGTCAGGTTATAAATTCTTCATCTTTTGAGACTTTGCCGTTTTCTTCACTTTTATGCTCCAAAAACGTCCGAATATGCATGATTTCCAGAATTCTTCTCAAAAGTGCCTAAAATGACAAAAGGAACGATTTAGGGCAATATTTGATCACATTTATACGAATTAGGGCTTAAATGACCCCCTAAAAGCGTAACACTTTTCGTCTCATCAAACATTATAACAAAGGTGTAAGAAACGAAAGGAATGGCTCTGAGGGTTTTTCTAGGGGTATCTTACTCTAAAAGTGAGAGTAAACAAAGGGTTTATACGGGGGTTAACTAACCAGTGTAGTTAGTTAATAAACATAACATATAAAGGCTTTTTGGGTGTAATCCTAGAAATTTACCAAGTTAGACAAGTCACTCCAATTATATCGATAATACTTATTATGGTGGTCTCGAATAGTATACAAGTCAAGTTCTAAAGTTTACAAGTCACCGACACACTAAAGTTTTAATATTTTTGAAAGAAATAAAGTTATGTGTGCGGTTATGTAATTTAAAATTTAAACAAAAACATGCTAAAAAAATTTTAAATTTTGATATATTAAGCGCATTTTAAGCATATTTTAAAAAAGTTTAGGACAATTAAGTGTTCTAATTCTCCATCCCCCCACTTAAGTTAAACAACGTCCTCGTTGTTTGTGCTAAAGGTTAAAAACTGGAAAATAAAAGAATTAGAACAGAAAAACTCCCCCGAGATTTGCTCGGTATGATCATCCATTATGCGTTCAAGAGCAAGAATCAACTTTCTTGTGGATGAGAACGTTTAAGCTTTATGAATGATGTATCAACAAAAAGTGCAGGAATCTATAATACCATTTAGACTTTAACACACCTGAGTTAAGAAGGTTCAAACTTGCATAATACATTAGTAGTTAGTAAAAATAAAACCTAAAAAATTAAACTGAAAATCATTGATGCGTGGTTGTAACCTTACAACAGGTTTTACCTCTCGAGGGATCTCAAGAGGCTTACAACCCTACCAGGCAGTGTACCTGACCGATGTAGTATAGGATAGTGGTAAGTACGGGGGATTGATCGTTCTCTCACAGGGAATAGTGTTCGTTAGGATAGAAAGACTACTCTAATAGGTCTAGAGGTGGAGGAGGATTCTTTTTTGTATTTTTATATTTATTTATGAAAGCAAAATAAAATCTCGGTTTTAAGGATGGGCGGAATTAGTTGCTGGTCAACTAACCCAAGGTAACTACTATTGCAATAAAATAAATTATCTAAACTATTTGTTTGTGAAAACTATATGGAGAAAAATTGTGTTTACTTAGACTTCATTACTCCCTAACTATCTTTTACCGGTTAATTGATATGTATGTTACTTGTGAGGAAACGAGTTGTGAGATCGTCCCAAGAGGTGATGGATCCTGCGGGAAGTAGCTCAAGCCATTGACTAGCTTGGTCCCATAGAGAGAATTGGAAGAGACGCAATCGGGTCGTCTCTCGAGTGGCAACATCAAGGTCTATAGAATCTACGATTTTGAGGAAATCCTTGAGATGTTGGTTTGGATCTTCGGAACGAAGTCCATGGAAAGCGCATCCGCTTTGCACCAACCGGATGGTGTCGGATCGCAAGGGAGTGACATTGGCTCCTTGAGTGAGCTCAATGGTGTTGCGATAGCCAAGGTGGCTAGGTCAGGAATACTCTCCTAAGGTACGGGGTCTAGCAGGTTGGTTTGGTTGTGGTGGGTGGTTTGGTTGAAGCGGGTTGTTGGGATCAAGGATATTACCACCTTCCATGATGGCGGATGGCAATGGTTACGAACAAAAACACGAAGAAAAAGATAGACTAAAGAAATCCTAGAAAAATAAAATAAAAATCTCACTAGAAAGGATTCTAGTGAGTAGACCTAAAGAAATAAAAATTCCTACCTAAACAATAACTATTCCCCGGCAGCGGCGCCAAAAACTTGATGCGTGGTTTTGTAACCTTACAACAGGTTTTACCTCTCGAGGGATCTCAAGAGGCTTACAACCCCACCAGGCAGTGTACCTGACCGTAGTAGTATAGGATATTGGCAAGTACGGGGGATTGATCGTTCTCTCACAGGGAATAGTGTTCGTTAGGTTAGAAAACTACTTTAATAGGTCTAAGGGTGGAAGAGGATTCTTTTTGTATTTTTATGTTTTTTTTATGAAAGCAATTAAATCTCGGTTTTGGAAGAAGGGCGGAATTAGTTGTTAGTCAACTAACCCAACGTAACTACTATTGCAATAAAATAAAATATCTAAAACTATTTTGTTGTGAAAACAATATGGAGAAAAATGTGTTTACTTAGATTTCATTACTCCCTAACTATATTTTACCGGTTAATTGATATGTATGTTACTTGTGTGGATGAAGGGTGTATTCCTAATAACTCATGGAGTGGCATACATATCTCTCCAATTCTATGAGCTCTTATCTCCTCCTATGCCATGCACGGCACAACCATAGGGATTGTAAACAGTGGCTCATGCGTTAAATACTACCTTAATAGCCTAGTATGCCTTGGCTACATGTTTCTCAAGACGTTCAAGCACGTTACCATAAAGGAGGTTGGCCAGTTTTCTTGAGCCTAACATTGATGGAACAATCATCCCAACAAACAACAATACACACCAATTAACCAATAATTAATAGTTAGGTTTCATTAGATCTAAGCAAACACTAGAGGATTTAGCTACACATGTTAATTAAAAGACAAGCACAAAAGATAGACAACCAACACATAAACATATTGATTTAATTAAAGTGAAGACTTATCTTTAATTAAACATGAGGGTTCCAAGGGTTGGAAACCCTAAAAAGTATAGAAAAATCGTCTAGGGTTTGGTGCTAGAAGTTCTCCACAAAGTTCCACACTTAATGAATGAAAATTAGAAAACTATATATAGATTTTACATTCTGACGGCGTCAGGTTATAAGGGCTGACGCCGTCAGCTCGCCGCCATTAGGTTTCTCGGATGGCTTAGATCCACTTCGGACGCCGTCACCTTATAAAACCTTCTAGGCCATCACTCTTTAACTTTACTCCTGACGGCCTACATTTCTTAACACCTGACGGCGTCAGTTGTTAATTCCAAAATTTCCTCTGGCCCGTCATTTGATAATTGATTTCCAATCTTTTGTCAAGGCTTTCTGACGGCGTCACCTTGTGACTCTGACGCCGTCAGGTTATAAATTCTTCATCTTTTGAGACTTTGCCGTTTTCTTCACTTTTATGCTCCAAAAACGTCCGAATATGCATGATTTCCAAAATTCTTCTCAAAAGTGCCTAAAATGACAAAAGGAACGATTTAGGGCAATATTTGATCACATTTATACGAATTAGGGCTTAAATGACCCCCTAAAAGCGTAATACTTTTCGTCTCATCAAACATTATAACAAAGGTGTAAGAAACGAAAGGAATGGCTCTGAGGGTTTTTCTAGGGGTATCTTACTCTAAAAGTGAGAGTAAACAAAGGGTTTATACGGGGGTTAACTAACCAGTGTAGTTAGTTAATAAACATAACATATAAAGGCTTTTTGGGTGTAATCCTAGAAATTTACAAAGTTAGACAAGTCACTCCAATTATACCGATAATACTTATTATGGTGGTCTCGAATAGTATACAAGTCAAATTCTAAAGTTTACAAGTCACCGGCACACTAAAGTTTTAATATTTTTGAAAGAAATAAAGTTATGTGTGCGGTTATGTAATTTAAAATTTAAACAAAAACATGCTAAAAAAATTTTAAATTTTGATATATTAAGCGCATTTTAAGCATATTTTAAAAAAGTTTAGGACAATTAAGTGTTCTAATTCTCCATCCCCCCACTTAAGTTAAACAACGTCCTCGTTGTTTGTGCTAAAGGTTAAAAACTGGAAAATAAAAGAATTAGAACAGAAAAACTCCCCTGAGATTTGCTCGGTATGATCATCCATTATGCGTTCAAGAGCAAGAATCAACTTTCTTGTGGATGAGAACGTTTAAGCTTTATGAATGATGTATCAACAAAAAGTGCAGGAATCTATAATACCATTTAGACTTTAACACACCTGAGTTAAGAAGGTTCAAACTTGCATAATACATTAGTAGTTAGTAAAAATAAAACCTAAAAAATTAAACTGAAAATCATTGATGCGTGGTTTTGTAACCTTACAACAGGTTTTACCTCTCGAGGGATCTCAAGAGGCTTACAACCCCACCAGGCAGTGTACCTGACCGATGTAGTATAGGATAGTGGTAAGTACGGGGGATTGATCGTTCTCTCACAGGGAATAGTGTTCATTAGGATAGAAAGACTACTCTAATAGGTCTAGAGGTGGAGGAGGATTCTTTTTTGTATTTTTATATTTATTTATGAAAGCAAAATAAAATCTCGGTTTTAAGGATGGGCGGAATTAGTTGCTGGTCAACTAACCCAAGGTAACTACTATTGCAATAAAATAAATTATCTAAACTATTTGTTTGTGAAAACTATATGGAGGAAAATTGTGTTTACTTAGACTTCATTACTCCCTAACTATCTTTTACCGGTTAATTGATATGTATGTTACTTGTGTGGATGAAGGGTGTATTCCTAATAACTCATGGAGTGGCATACATATCTCTCCAATTCTATGAGCTCTTATCTCCTCCTATGCCATGCACGGCACAACCATAGGGATTGTAAACAGTGGCTCATGCGTTAAATACTACCTTAATAGCCTAGTATGCCTTGGCTACATGTTTCCCAAGACGTTCAAGCAGGTTACTATTAAAGGAGGTTAGCCAGTTTTCGTGAGCCTAACATCGATGGAACAATCATCCCAACAAACAACAACACATCCATTAACCAATAATCAATAGTTAGGTTTCATTAGATCTAAGCAAACACAAGGAGAATTTAGCCGAGCATGTTAATTAAAAGACAAGCAAGATAGATAATTAACCAACACATAGACATATTGATTAAATTGAAGTGAAGACTTATCTTTAATTAAGCATGAGGGTTCCAAGTGTTGGAAACCCTAAAAGATACAGAAAATTCGTATTAGGGTTTTGCCCTAAAATTTCTCCACCAAAAGTTCCACACAATGAATGAAAAATACAAAACTATATATAGACTTTTACACTCTGACGGCGTCAGGTTATAGGGTCTGACGCCATCAGCCCGCCGCCATAAGGTTTCTCGGATGGCCTAGATCCACTTCTGACGCCGTCACCCTTTGTTGCCTTCTGGGCCGTCACTCTTTAAGACATAACCTGACGGCCTACACCTTCTAATACCTGACGGCGTCAGGTGTAAAATTCCCAAATCTCTATGGCCCGTCATTTGTAAATTGGTTTCCACTCCTTTGTCAATGTTTGCTGACGGCGTCACGTTGTGACTCTGACGCCGTCAGGTAGTATTTCCAGCTTCTTTTGAGACTTTGTCGTTTTCTTCACTTTTATGCTCCAAAAACGTCCGGAAATGCATGTTTTCCAGAATTCCTCTCAAAAGTACCTAAAATGACAAAAGGAACAATTTAGGGCAATATTTGATCACATTTATACGAATTAGGGCTTAAATGACCCGCTAAAAGCGTAACACTTTTCGTCTCATCAATCATCAGGTCAGTCGATATGCCGTATCTTATGGAAGAAGATACGCCGTATCGAGCCTGGAATTAATACGAATCAGAATAAAAGATGCGTCGCATCCTTAACCAGGGATGCGCCGCATTAAATAAACTGACAGAAAGTTTCAAAGTTAAATATAAAAATGCAGAAAATAAATTAAGATATGACCATTGCAGATGATACGTCGCATCCTATGATGGAGATGCGCCACATCTTCTGCCGGTCTGACAGACTCGACTCAGAACAGAAAAATATAAAAATTCCGGGTTGTCTCCCGGTCAGCACTTGTCTTTATTCGAGAATCTTCAAGTTAGACTGACGTTCAGCTCCTTATTTTTCATCATTAATTCCCAAATGTCCGCGCTTGATATAGTTGCGAATTACTTCGTCACGAACATGTTCCGGCCCCAATTCAAGTACACCTTTTTAGAATCCTTTCATCTTTTGGTACGGATACTCGATCCCTTTCTTTGCGTCATTTTCATCTACAAAAAGAAATGGTGTGAATTTGTAACAAAATTTGTTAGGGGAATGTTTAAACCTTGGGTGAGCACGAGGCATCATGTAAGTGATAACGTTGCATCCACTTTGAAAGGTAATCTTTCCATCAAATCTTTTAGCGTTAATTGTGATCTCCCTACAAAATGGTTTTCCAACGATCACGTCACCCATCTCAACATCACGATAAGCATCCATGTTTTCCACCACGGTGAAATCTGTAACAATAGTTAAATTTCCGACAAAATAGGTACATTCATGAATATTCCAACTACGTTTTTCCCTCTATACTCAATTTTGATTTTCATTATCGAATTATAGAAATCTTTTGACATCACATTAATGAAAAAGTTGGCATTAACTTTTTTAAATCCTATCATGCAAGGAAATTATAAATTATAAGCACAATCTACATGGATCTTTCTACCTTAATCACAGAAACTAGGATATCCTTCAAACTCATCATAATTCTTAGTCTCGGCCATATTAATTCTAGGTATATCCACAATTTCTTCCTTCCTCAATTTCGGGTTCAAAATCCTCCATAAATTGATCATTGATTCCTATTGGTAAATTAAGATCATTTAATTCAATGTAGTCTCCACTATAGGCCTCAAGTGATTCATTATTTACTAAGGTTTCTCCCATGAATCTAGCTTCTAGATCGAGGTCCATACGTTCCCTTAATCCTAGCACATAGACGCCTCTAATTATGCTTTTAACAGGATTTTCACACTTATAGACTAGTTTGTGGTTCCCCACTTTTAATGATATTTTTCTTTTGAAAACATCTATCTTAGCATGAGCAGTAGATAAGAAAGGTCTTCCAAGAATTAAATGAATCTTAACATCCTCGGGCATATCAAGTATTATAAAGTCTACGGGGAACACAAATTTCTCGATCCTAACTAGCACGTTTTCAGCAATCCCCTCAGGTTGTTTTACCGTTTTTTATCAGCCAATTCAATAAGCAGTTTAGTTGGTGCTAATTTTCCTAGTCCTAGAGTAGTGAAAGTCTTCAGGGGCATAACACTAACACTAGCTCCTAAGTCAGCTAATGCATTATTGAAAGACATGTTATTAATTGAACAAGGTAAAGTAAAACTTCCTGGGTCTTTTTCTTTTTAAGGCAAGGCATGTAGATCGGTTGCAGAGCTCTCTTCTTTCATTGCAGCCTTGATCTCCTCTTCAATCTTTGCCTTTTCTTTGAGCCGTATGTCAGAAGTGTAATGTGGCGTATCTGGTGAAGTCTTGTTATTGATACGCCGTATGTCAGAAGTGTAATGCGGCGTATCTGGAGTAGAACGAGCTTGATCTTCTTCTTTGACCAAAGTTTCATATGCGGCGCATGACAGAATTGTATGCGGCGCATTCTTCAAAGTCATGAAATGGTCTTCGAATTCATCTAAGTATGATATTGGGATGTATCTGTTGAGCGAGATACGCCGCATCTTCTGGATTTCAGTAGACTTTTGACATCTCACTTGTTTTGCTCCATAATTAGTCCAAAATCGCCAAGTTTCACATAATGCTTGTTTTTCCCTGAGAATCCCGAAAGTAAACATTAAAGCACCGATTCTCATAGATAATATAATAAAACAAGTCAATTAAATAGGATAAATGATGATAATAAAATGTACTTATTTGAGTTCATCACAGCTCCATCAACATAATCAGTTAAACAGATCTGACATTCTTCAGTCAACCGTATGTTCCGCCCGTAGCCTCTGTCTTCCTTGCTAGAGTCATATTTGAACATTGGAATCACCCGATCAAGCCTTTTCTTCTTCATTCGTCTGTTAACCCAACGAGCCAACAGAACGATACCAATAATGCAAATACACGCACCGATGATAGCAGCTACGATGAGCCCGTAACATGTTAGGCCTAAATCAGGCACACTTAGTGTTCTGTTATCAGCGTTCGACAATTTGAAGCTGCATTTATGGGAAGTCATTGTTGAAAATGTGATAAAATGGTATTGTGATTATGGAGTGAGCTCCGAAGTTGCAGAAGTTAAGTTGCAGGTTAAAAAGAAAGACGAAGAAGATTAAAAATGAAGACGCGTAAATATTAAGTACTTGTATTGCAGTAAAATGAAGAATCTGCTGGTGGTAAGAAGAAAGGTGGTAAGAAGGAAGAATCTGGAATGGCCGGAAAGTGTACTGTATGTTCGTTGAACCTGCTGGTGTAATGAAGATTTTGTTATTTGGAATGGAAAGTTGGTATGTTATTGTGTGTGTAATGGAGATTTTAATTTGTCTCTAAATATAACCTACGGGTTTGAGAAAAAAGAGATTACTTAGTAAAGAAAAGCCGTTCAAGAAACCAAATTAGTAAAGAAGATATCCAGAATTGGGTGGAAGAAAAATGGTGTGGACGGCTTCTCTTTACTAAATAAGTTATGTTGCCCCCAAATTTAGGACCAACATGAACAATTTCGTGTATTTTACATATAGAAACTAAAATTGGAGAAAAAAGTTGACCATTTTAACTCAACCAGACCTATTTTGACCCGTATCAAAACGTCACCTAATTTGCGATGAATGTAGCATAGGTCAATTCTGAACATGTTGCAACATATATATTATCATCATTATCAATCATTCACTCATCTCAATGATGCAACTTTAGTCACACCGATTTTATGTGTTATATCAAGCATTATCACCTGAATTTAGGGTACCACTAGATTTTTGAATTCTGTGAGCTGTGAAGTTCCTAAGTATAATAAGAATCACAATTAGATCCAGATTCAGAAATCATATTATTTGAAGTTGGCAATTCTAAACACTTTAGGACAGGGTCGTTTCAGGTTATGTTCCATCTCTAGTGGTTAAGGGGCTAAAACAACATTTTCTTCCATGGGGAGGCATATCACATCAAACGCACTTTGGCATCATGGGGCAATCAACAGAGATCTCAATAATAATAGAAGGAGTTCATTCCCAGTTTTATGCATTTGGCCACAACTAGTCCCTCCTCAAACAACTACTTAAATACTAGCCAATTTACATGTTTCAAAATCCCTTAATCTACTCAAACACCAACAATCCTAAACAAAACCTAAGAAAAAACCTAAAAGAAGGTGCAAGAGGTGTTACACAACAAGTGGATATAAAGAACTATGAACAAGTAACCAAATTGAGAAGTTGAATATTGCAATATAAGGAGCTTAACTTCTGATCTTGAATTTCTTTGAGCAAGTAAGTAAATTGACAAGTTAGATATTGCAATATAAGGAACTTAACTTCTGCTCTTAGAATTTCTTTGAACAAGTAAGTAAATTGAGAAGTTGGATATTGTGAACTTAACTTCTGCTCTTAGAATTTCTTTGATCAACTAAATAAATTTGGATATCCGAAATTTGCGATAATGGTTTTATGTTAGACATAATATTTTATCTAAGTTTTTTTTAATTTAGATATCCGAAACTTCAGATAGCAATTTTATATATCCGAATATCCTGATATCTATAATTTTTGAAATACTTTTATATGAGTTCTAAAACTGTCATTTCATAAAGCCCAACTTTTTAATAAATTATGACCAAGTTTTCGGATATCCGAATACGGATATTTTTTGAACTCCCATAACCTAAATCAATAAATCCTAGAATTTTCAGCTTTGTTGCTCTCCCTTATTTATATACTCGGAAGCAAAAAAATAGATAAAGAACTGAATTTATTTGAGTTTACTATACTTTTTAGGCACTAAATATGTTAGAAAAAATTAGGTTCAGTAATTTTTGTGATGGTTTATCTATATAAACTAAAGTTAGAAACATTCTATTTACACTTTTATTTTTTCGGGTTATATATGAACTTCGACCCCCTTATACACAATGACAACAAATTATAAAGCCAAATGTCAGAGCAGTTTTGGAGCCGGGACGATCTTATCTCGGAGATACATATTTTAACTCAATAATTTTCGAAGCGTCAAATATATACCAAGTAGTTTCTTAATTTTTGCAACAAACGTTTAGTATTAGTTCGAAAATCTTTTTTTTTCAAAGCGTCAAATTTGATTAGATAAGCTTAGAAAATCAGGATGGCCTCAAATTATATAGCCCAATCAAATGTCCATTCTTGCACAACATCTTTATGGATGAGTAAGGCCGCTGAATTTGAATGGAGAAAACATAGATGTATATATAGTTGTCAAGTTGACTAATTACGTATAACCTCAAAATATGTAATCATACGATGGGTGTTGATTGTTGAATATATGTTTCCAAAATTAGTAATATGAAGCTGACTAGTTGACTATTTTATGTATCAAACAATGTTTCCATAAATCATATCATACTCCTCGCTCATCCCTCAAAGCCTTAACTATCCAAAGCCTCGAAAAGGCGTGTCCGCAAGCAATTTAACTCCAACTCTCTTCGTTTTTTCATAAGAGGTCAATTGTTCAAACTTCGCTAGTTGTATACATTTAAGGTGACCAGGGAAAATTAACCTTGTGAGGTTACTCACATCTGAGCCAAAAATGGTCACTCCGCACCGGATAACCTGAAGAGAGAAAATCTCATCCATTTACCCGTAAACTTAATAACATGAGAAATGATGGAAGGTAGGCCCACGAAGAAGCTGGCTAGTTGACTATTTTATGTGTCAAACAATGTCTCCATATATCTTATCAAACTTCTACCTCATCCCTCAGAACCTTAAATCTCTTCATTTGTTGCTATGTTTATTCGACTTAGATTATTACAGATACAATTAACCAATTATAGAACGGTAAAAATGATCTAAAGTGAGGTCTGAAAATTGAATTGACATTTTTTTCAATGTGTGGCTAACAACGTTTCTTAATAACCAGCAAGTCTTACCCGGGCTTAAGCCACTTCCATACTTCATGTACGACCTAATCCACGTTCGGACTTATTCTTTATGTTCGTTCTGGACTTACGACTTTGGTCCATTCCAGACTATGTTGGAAAATTTAGTGCACTTGAGGGATCAGTTCAAACCTGGTAATGGGTCAGGAGGTACGGAGTGTACACCCATAAGGTCCCTGAACACCCTGTCTCAGATAGTGGTTAAGTGTTATTCAGTGTGTGATGAATTTCAGTGAGTTCACTCTTCAGTGAGTGACACTCTTGACTGAATGGTATTCATCAGGATGATGAGTTCAGCTCATCAGGGAGCAACCCTTTCAGGGACTAGCTCATCAGTGAGTATGATTAACTCATTGGACTGAATTCAAACTTGGATTGTAACGGTTTTGACCTATTCAAGTGGCAGTTTAATTGCATTAATGACCACGTTTAATTGGTCGTGTAACCACTAATACCTATTATTATGGAGGCTAATTATGAGCGATTAATGGGCCGTTAATCACTCATAATTCCATTGACTAGGGTTGAGTGATCTTACCTATAAATAGGAGATCAAACACAACTGCATGAGAGAGATACAGAACATACGAACTAAACACTTAAAAAGCAAAGGGTTATTGATTTGTGCCTAATTCAATAACAAACATTTGGTCTTATCCCAAGTAGATATTCGTGATACCCAGGCATTAGGGTCAAATAGTTTACTTTGGAAAGTGATAACACGATTCCAAGTGATATCCGGTAACCTTAATTGGTACGTAGTTAGGCTATTGATTATCTTATCCTGTTCTGGGCTCATAACCACTAACAATCAAAGTAAACTATTTGTGATAATCAATGGCTGCTGCTATGAGGCATATGGCTGCTAACTTTTCCAAACTAGAAAAGTTTGAAGGTGTTGACTTCAGAAGGTGGCAAAAGAAGATGCCCTTCTTGTTGTCAAGTATGAATGTGGTGTATGTTCTGAACACTGCCATACCAGAGGATCATGGTGATAATGCTACTGTAGAACAGATAAGGAAGAGGAGCAAATGGGAGAATGATGATTATGTTTGCAGAGGTTTAATCCTCAATGGTATGTCTGACTCTCTCTTTGATGTTTATCAAAATGTTGAATCTGCCCAAGAACTATGGGATTCCTTGGAAGCCAAATATATGGCTGAGAATGCTTCAAGTAAGAAGTTTCTTGTAAGTAATTTCACAAATTACAAAATGACTGATTCAAGACCAGTCATGGAACAATACAGTGAACTTCTTGGTATACATGGAAGGTTTACACAACATAAAATGAACATGGATGAGGCCATTTCAGTCTCTTGTATCATTGACAAATTACCTCCTTCTTGGAAAGATTTCAAGCATACAGTGAAACATAAGAAGGAAGAACTGACTCTTGTTCAGTTGGGTAGTTATTTGCGTATTGAGGAATCCCTCAGGGTGCAAGATAATGACAAGCCAAAGAGTAGCAATGCTACTGGTGCATCTGTTGTCAATATGGTGGAACATAACAATTCCACCAGGAACAATGACAGCAAAGGCAAACGTAAACATCATGATAACACAAGGACTGATCCTAACAAGAAGGTAATACCTACTTGTTGGAAATGTGGCAAAACCGGTCACATTAAAAGGGATTGCAAAGGTGTTAAGGTTGGTGGTAAAACCAATGGTTCAGGCACTAATGGTTCAGGAAGTGGTGGTTCAACCAACTCACTGAAAGGTCAGAATATGTTTAATGAATCTCTTCAGGTTTATTATGTTACATATGTATCTGAATCTAACTATGTGCAGGATGATGATGTTGCGTGGTGGGTTGACTCTGGAGCAACTGTTCATGTGTGCAAAGATAGATGCTGGTTCAAGACTTATGAGACACTGAATGATGGATCTATTCTTCACATGGGAAATGAGTCAACAGCTTTGGTGCATGGTCGTGGTTGTGTAGATCTTAATTTTAGTTCTGGAAAGATTGTAACTTTGTTTAATGTTATTCATGTTCCTGATATAAGGAAAAACTTGGTTTCTAGTAGTGTTTTGAATAATCATGGATATAAACAAGTTATTGAATCTGATAAATTTATTTTCTAAACATGGTATGTTTATTGGTTTTGGCTATTTGTGTAATCAAATGTTCAGGCTAAATATTGTCACTGATATTGTTAATTCAGCCTTTATGTCAACCTCTAAACTGAATGACTCTACCCTTTGGCATGCTAGACTTGGCCATGTACACTTTAAAAGGATGCAAGATATGTCGAAGGATGGGTTAATCCCAGCTTTTGACATGGACACTGAAAAGTGTAAAACTTGCATGTTGACCAAAATTACTAAGAAACCCTTTCAGGGTGTAAAACGTGAGACTGAGCTCTTGGAGCTAATACACAGTGACCTGTGTGATTTGCATGCCACTCCCTCTTTAGGGAATAAGAAGTACTTTGTGACATTTATTGATGATGCTTATAGGTTTTGTTATGTCTATCTGTTACATACCAAGGATGAAGCATTAGATAAATTCAAAGTATTTTAAACTGAAGTTGAATTGCAACTTGGGTCCCTGATCAAAAGATTCAGGACTGATAGGGGAGGTGAATACATGGATCCTTTGTATTTTCAGTCTGTTGGTATAATCCATGAAACGACTGCTCCCTATACTCCTCAACAAAATGGTATCTCTGAAAGGAAAAACAGGGTACTGAAGGAGATGGTTAACTCCATGTTGTCCTATTCAGGACTGAGTCAAGGGTTCTGGGGTGAAGCTATGTTAACAGCTTGTTATTTATTAAATAGGGTTCCCAACAAAAGGAACAAGGTTACCCCTTAAGAACTCTGGACTAAAAAGAAACCCAACCTGAACTATCTCAGGGTGTGGGGTTGTAGGGCTGTTGTCAGACTCCCTGATCCAAAATTGAAAACTTTGGGTGAAAGAGGCATTGACTGCATCTTTGTTGGATATGCTGAGTATTCCAAGGCTTATAGATTCTATGTTATTGAGCCTAATGAATATATTTCAATTAATTCAATAATTGAATCAAGGGATGCACTATTTGATGAGAATAGATTCTCATCAGTCCCTAGACCAAATCACAGGATTCCAAATGGAACTGATGACATTGGTGTATCAGAGGTCCCTGATAAGGTCACTGATGAGGTTGTGGTTCAACAACCTGAACCTGAGCTCAGAAAGAGCAAAAGGGTAAGGACTCCAAAGTCTTTTGGACCTGAGTTTCAATTATACATAATTGAAGGTACAAGGAATGAAGTCTCTGACCAATATTCCTATTGCTTCAATGTTGAAGATGATCCCAAAACATTTGAAGAAGCAATGAAGTCCCAGGATGTCGCTTTCTGGAAAGAAGCAATAAATGATGAGATGGATTCCATCATGGGAAACAACACTTGGGTGTTGGTTGATCTACCACCAGGGTGCAAACCTCTAGGTTGCAAAATATTTTCAAAAGGAAAATGAAGGTATATGGAACTATTGAAAAGTTCAAGGCCAGATTAGTCATTCAGGGCTTTAAACAAAAGTCAGGGATAGACTATTTTGATACCTATGCCCCTGTGGCATGTATCAGTAACATAAGATTGTTGATTGCTTTGGCATCAATTCACAATCTGATTATTCATCAGATGGATGTGAAGACAGCTTTCTTGAATGGTGAATTGGATGAGGAGGTTTATATGAACCAACCTCAGGGCTTCATCTTGCCTGGCAATGAAAACAAGGTGTGCAAACTGGTTAAGTCCTTATATGGACTGAAGCAGGCACCTAAGCAATGGCATCAAAAATTTGATGAAGTGGTTTTTTCTAATGGTTATTTACATAACCAATCTGACAAATGTGTATATAGCAAATTTAATAAATCTGGTGAAGGAGTCATTATTTGTCTATATGTTGATGACATGTTGATCTTTGGCACTGACCAAAATCAAGTTGACCTGACAAAGGAATTTTTGTCATCAAGGTTCTCCATGAAGGATATGGGGGAGGCTGATGTTATCCTTGGTATTAGGATTAAACATGAAAGCAATGGTATATCAATTTCTCAGTCTCATTACATTGAGAAGGTACTGAAGAAATTTAATTGCTTTGATTGTACTCCAATGAGTACTCCTATGGATACAACTGAGAAGCTGATGCCTAATACTGGTAAAGCTGTATCTCAACTTGAGTATTCTAGGGTGATTGGCTGCCTGATGTATGTCATGACTTGTACAAGGCCTGATATTGCTTTTGCAGTGGGAAAACTGAGCAGGTATACTAGTAATCCTAGTGCTCAACACTGGCAAGCAATTCAGAGGGTACTGAAGTATTTGAAGAGAACTATGGATTATAGTCTCTTATATACTGGCTATCCTTTAGTGTTGGAAGGATACACTGATGCAAGTTAGATCAGTAACACCGAAGACAATTCGCCTACCAGTGGCTGGGTATTCCTACTTGGTGGAGGTGCAATTTCTTGGGCATCCAAGAAGCAAATTTGCATTACAAGTTCAACAATGGAATCTGAATTTGTGGCTTTAGCAGCTGCTGGTAAAGAAGATAAATGGTTGGAAAACTTGCTTCTTGAAATTCCATTGTGGCCTAAACCTATGGCACCCATTTCTATCCGTTGTGATAGTGTTGCTACATTGGCAAAGGCTTATAGCCAGATGTACAATGGGAAGTCTAGACACTTAGGTGTCAGGCATAACATGATTCGTGAGCTCATCATGAATGGGGTGATATCTGTAGAGTTTGTTAGATCTCAACAGAACTTAGCTGATCACTTGACGAAGGGTTTGGCTAGAGACTTGGTTATAAAGTCTGCTAAAGGGATGGGTTTGAAGTCCAACTTAGTCACTGAATGCTAAGACACCCAACTCCCTCCTGAGGAAACTTGGGAGCTGAGTTCAATGTGGAAAGCTGAACATTCAGTGTACTGGAGCACATGTTTACAATCATCCCAAGGTTGTGCTCAGGAACCTGCTGGAAAGGAGGATGAAGTCACTACTTCTTAATGGTTAATTTTCTTTGAAAAAGTGTTTGGCAGGAGCATGAATAAAGAGGAACCACCTATGTGAATGTTGAAGTTTTGCCGCTTCAGGGAGCTTTGGACTTTTGGCTCTTGCAACATTTATGAATTGGATATGGACACATGGCTTGTATAGTGTCAGGAGCGTTTAAGTGTTTGAAAATGTATGTGTATTTTATCTTCAGGTATTCAAATGGGTTGAAGGGTTCAATTCTTTGGAACACCCTGATTCTCGAATATTTGAACGTGTAATGTACTAAGATAGAAATTCAATCCTCAGGATATTTTCGTTTATGCATATGTTTTGTTTAAAGTTTAATTTTCATGCAAAGGTAGTGAACTAAATTTGGGGAGGATTGTTAGAAAATTTAGTGCACTTGAGGGATCAGTTCAAACCTGGTAATGGGTCAGGAGGTACGGAGTGTACACCCATAAGGTCCCTGAACACCCTGTCTCAGATAGTGGTTAAGTGTTATTCAGTGTGTGATGAATTTCAGTGAGTTCACTCTTCAGTGAGTGACACTCTTGACTGAATGGTATTCATCAGGATGATGAGTTCAGCTCATCAGGGAGCAACCTTTTCAGGGACTAGCTCATCAGTGAGTATGATTAACTCATTGGACTGAATTCAAACTTGGATTGTAACGGTTTTGACCTATTCAAGTGGCAATTTAATTGCATTAATGACCACGTTTAATTGGTCGTGTAACCACTAATACCTATTATTATGGAGGCTAATTATGAGCGATTAATGGGCCGTTAATCACTCATAATTCCATTGACTAGGGTTGAGTGATCTTACCTATAAATAGGAGATCAAACCAACTGCATGAGAGAGATACAGAACATACGAACTAAACACTTAAAAAGCAAAGGGTTATTGATTTGTGCCTAATTCAATAACAAACAATTGGTCTTATCCCAAGTAGATATTCGTGATACCCAGGCATTAGGGTCGAATAGTTTACTTTGGAAAGTGATAACACGATTCCAAGTGATATCCGATAACCTTAATTGGTACGTAGTTAGGCTACTGATTATCTTACCCTGTTCTGGGCTCATAACCACTAACAGACTATATGTCATCGAAATGCGATAAGCTACATGTTCTCGAAAGGGAAAACAAAAGCGATACTCGATTTGAAAACGAGGATTGTATATATCTTGGACTACAACAAACTCAACCACACATTCATTATATAGTCTAGTTGTAACCCGAACCCATAGCTGGGTTGACGCTTGGTTTTTGCTTGGTCTTACTTAACGTGTTAGTTTTCATTAACATTTGCCTAACTCTTTAATAATTCTTTATTCACATTATCATCCGCATACGATTTTCCATGTCTAAAGTGACAAAAAACTACAACAACAATGTGGTTAAAAGATAAGATGGACGTTTAGATAAACAAAATCCATTCAAAATCTTCTAACTAACTGTGTTTCATTCTTAGGTTCATACATTTGTGTGTGCTATTATGTTTTTCAACATTTTATTCTACCACACCATTTTATAAAAATAAGTTTATATTCCAAAAACTTTAGCTATTACAACGAATAACTCTTGATAATATATAATTATTTATTGTGAACTTGTATTTCTCTTAGCTTATAGATAGAATTTTATTATATTAGCACTAAATACATACTACAGTATAAGATAAATGATTTGATATAATCAATTTGAAGAGTTTGTGGTACAAATGCATATTAGACTTATTCGTTTACTTTAATGTCGACTTTGACGCATACATTGGAAGATGATAAACATTGATGTAGAAAAATGCGAGTAATTGGTGTTGATGTTTTGGTTTCTAGTAGGATTTGGATTGTATTTGTATACTTTCTCCGTTTACCTACACTAAATCAAGACTTCAAAATCATAGTGGAAAAAACTATATAGGATTGTGGAAAAACTATATTGACGGGTGGGCGGTTTTATGCTAAAACCAAAAACCGAACTGTCTATTTCAGATTTTGAAAACTACAAACCATTTGGTTTCAGTTTTTTCTTACTTGACAACAAGCAAGTTTTCATCTTATATAAAGTTTACGTCTAAGTTTTCAAAAAAAATTTAAACAAATATCAAAAGTAGCATAATATCCAAGCTACGAAACTAATTACAAAACAACCAAACAAGAATTTAAAGTATAAATGTATGTCTTTGCGTTTTTCCTCCACAAAGACATTAAAAGAACACCATTATTTGAAAACAAAGATATAATATCTATAAATGGATCAAATTTAACGCAGTGTTCTTGAGTTTATTTTTGGACATAAAAAGAAAGGAAAAAGGAAGAACATAAAAAAAAAGTTGTGTTCTTGAGTTTTTTTAGGATCGAAAGTGGGCAGAAAGGAAGTGATGAGGAAGGAAAGTGTGTGTGATTTTTGTTAACAAAAACTTCGGCCCAGATGTGGGTAGAAGAGGAAGGATTTTGGTTCTTTTCCTTTCTTCTTCACTTCACTTCTTTTCTTTTAATAGACAACCGAAGAACATAGCGTAAGTGTATAGACAATAAACGACACTATTGTTTCGTCCATGATTTCTCTCTCTAAACACAAATACACGTGGGTTTCATTTGTGAGAGTGGTGATAGGGTTTTGGTGTTTTAACAATCGATAACACGGTTTCATTGCCGTTTGATTTGTTAATGTAGGGTATTTCGGTTTTTTCTTTTTTGTTGATTTTTGGGACTATTTTTATGTGTTATTGTTTGATTATTGTCTTTGTGCTTAATTTGGCTTACATTTTTGCTTAATTTAATCATTTTGCTTTTGTCAATGGCACGATAGTTGAATGCAATGGGGTTTACAGTCGTGACTATCATCAGGTAGTGTGGGTGCTTCATTAGCATTTTTTAATTCTTATTGGTTATTTAAGGTGTTTGCTTAGTCGGGGCTAAAATAGATTAGTTTTTTTTTTTGGGTAAAAGGGATCTTCACCCTGGTAAAATATATTAACCAAAAAAACGTTTAAAGTACAATGGAATGTGGCTGAAATACCACATTAACCTCAAGCAACCGCTTGAACTACCACTGGATCATTTATGACATGCCATAAATGATTAACTAACTACGAAAAACTAGAAAACCATAGAAGAAATAACATGTACGACACCTAGACACATTGCATATTACTTCCTCGACTTGCCTTGAACCTTGAAATCAAACATCTTGGTAAATTCCTCCAATTGCTCAGGTAAATCAAGCACCTGGGCAGCATAATCATCAGAAAAATAATCTTCGAGCTCGTTGTGTCCTCCAGATGATGACACGTAATTACTCATAGAATCGTCTGGCTCAAGAACCTCATCATCACTATCAGAGACAACCACATTCCCCACCTTAGAGAATGGATTACCCTTCTTAATACCCTCAACCACCGGAACAGGTTTCCCATTATCATCCACAAGCGTTGCTGTCCCATCCATAATAAGCTTTTCAAGCTTATCAATTTTCTCGACGATAGGGGTACTTGGTTTACCACACTCAATAGACTCATCAACCTCCGGGTCACTATCAATCTCCATAACATGACCGCTTTGCTCCTTTTGCGACAACCCAACCTCAGGCCCCATTTCAGAATTGGTCACCTCATCACTAAGCGCACCAAATGGATTCTTAGTGACGATATCACTTAAATCATCATGAATAAACTTATTAGAATTTTGCACATCACTCTTCGCTTGATTAACCGGATCTTGAGCAGCATGCTCAACGATAGAGCCACTAGCATTGTTGTTAGTACCATTACCTTTTGAAGACGACGCTCCATCAGAACCCACTTTCTTTTTCGAAACTGGCTGCCAACGATAATTCAAAGTGACCCTAGGTTTCGAAAAACGAACACCATCAATAACCTTCTCATGAGTGGGCCCCTTACCCTTACCTTTCCGTTTAGTAGCTTCTACAAATCCTTCCTTATCAACATTAGTCTGAGTGGTATGTTGTTTAACATTCTTAGGGCATGCATCATCAATATGGTCAAAGATTTTGCAAGAGGCACAACGAGGCGGCTTCCATTCATATTCAATATCAACGCGCGCCAAAGAATGACCTAGGCCATTAGAAAATGGAATAGCCACAACCACATGATCCATTAACGCGTCAAGAGATAATACTTCAACAAGAGCACGAGCGTATGAATTCTGACCCCAAGACTTAACACACATTAATATGAAGACTCGATGCATCTGAAAGCTTTGTATGACAACGGTTTTTTATATGTGATCATAAGAGCTAATTCTGTTTAAATGACCTTGTGGAGAAGACTAAAAAAATTTCGTGAACCAAATTTGATTAGATTGTCTTAGAAAATCAGGATGGCCTATTAGATAAATCAAACGCCCACTCTTGTAAAAAATATCCTCTCAAAGTCAATGCACAACATCTTTATGGATGAGATTCAGCAGTTGTCTTATTTTGGATTGTTAAAATATCGAAGTCCTTGAGTCCCAAATAGCTATAATGGACTTCCGACCCTATAGCTGCTTGCAAACTTATCTTGCAACCCCAATGCATCATCATCTTCTTATGTTTCTTAGTGAGCTTCTTGCCTTAATAAATTACCATTTAATAAAATTACCACCTGCCAGTTTCATGTTGCACTACGTATACAACTAAAATGTGTTTCATGCTTTGCTGCACCCGCGCCATGTCCATGTGAGCTATATATATCCGTAAATGTATCTTGACGTGTGCTATATTATTGTATAAGTTAGACAAACCTAAACTGACGCACAACCGCGCCACATTGTATTTTTCCAGGATTTTGGCTTTGACAAAAAGTGTACATGTTTGAGGTTATACGTATGTCTTAGGGCAGGTCTTGAGTTTTCAGATACCTTGGGCGAGCCGACTAAAATATGCCCCTTGTGAGCTTTGTTTCGCTTTGTTAGTAGCTTGTTTTGTCAAGGTTTGTTTCGCTTCGTGACTAGCTTGTTTACTTAGAGCACAATGTGCAGTAACATAAACTAAAGTGCCACTCCAGTTTGTGTTCTTTTCACTTACCTCTTACTTATACATAAAAAAACACACTCTCCAGTAACTTAAGTCAAAACTTCACTTTTGAGACCCAATACCTGATTAAAACACAGACCCAACAAAAAAAATTAAACAATTTTTCTCATTTCAGCAAATGTCAAATAATTGGCGAATCACTTGGCAAAGTGGTGGGCCGGTGCAGTGCTGAGGGCCACCTCAGATTGGTAGGCACACTCGCCATTGCACCTTGTGCTCTTACTCGTTCATTTATTGGGTTAAAATAATATGTACATATATAGTTAAAGGACTAGTTTGTATATAGTTAATAGTATAAGGTAGAATATGTAATTAGTTTGAAAGTTTGTTGGAACCGCCTTAGCTGGCTATAAGTATCCATTGTATTTCATTCTTGTACTAGTAACTTCATTTGAATAAAATCATTTTTCCCCCAAATTCTCTCTATAGCTTCCGTGTTCATATGGTATCAGAGAGCATAACTCTGATTGCGTTCTTGTTTCATTAATCAATTCTTCGCGATCTTATCATTCTATTTGAGTGATTATCGTATAATTGGTTTGATTCTTTCATTGTTTGGGAATTAGGGTTTTATAATCAAAATTTTCAATTAGGGTTTGATCATTTGATTCAATTATCAATTAGTGATAATGGAAGGTTCTAGTAACACTACTTCAGTGAATCAAGATGTTAATTCGATCAATGATCCTCTGTATATTGCTAGTTCAGATCATCCTGGTATGGTGTTGACGAACACACCTTTTAATGGTGTTAATTTCCACAGTTGGAGTAGGACAGTAAAGATGGCCTTAGGAGCCAAATTGAAGTTAGGGTTCATTGATGGAACTTGTGTGAAACTGTCACAACCCGTAAAATTCTGGTCATTTTCCCGAACTTTCTTATTTAATGGATGTGAAGACAGCTTTCTTGAATGGTGAATTGGATGAGGAGGTTTATATGAACCAACCTCAGGGCTTCATCTTGCCTGGCAATGAAAACAAGGTGTGCAAACTGGTTAAGTCCTTATATGGACTGAAGCAGGCACCTAAGCAATGGCATCAAAAATTTGATGAAGTGGTTTTGTCTAATGGTTATTTACTTAACCAATCTGACAAATGTGTATATAGCAAATTTAATAAATCTGGTGAAGGAGTCATTATTTGTCTATATGTTGATGACATGTTGATCTTTGGCACTGACCAAAATCAAGTTGACCTGACAAAGGAATTATTGTCATCAAGGTTCTCCATGAAGGATATGGGGGAGGCTGATGTTATCCTTGGTATTAGGATTAAACATGAAAGCAATGGTATATCAATTTCTCAGTCTCATTACATTGAGAAGGTACTGAAGAAATTAAATTGCTTTGATTGTACTCCAGTGAGTACTCCTATGGATACAACTGAGAAGCTGATGCCTAATACTGGTAAAGTTGTATCTCAACTTGAGTATTCTAGGGTGATTGGCTGCCTGATGTATGCCATGACTTGTACAAGGCCTGATATTGCTTTTGCAGTGGGAAAACTGAGCAGGTATACTAGTAATCCTAGTGCTCAACACTGGCAAGCAATTCAGAGGGTACTGAAGTATTTGAAGAGAACTATGGATTATAGTCTCTTATATACTGGCTATCCTTCAGTGTTGGAAGGATACACTAATGCAAGTTAGATCAGTAACACCGAAGACAATTCGCCTACCAGTGGCTGGGTATTCCTACTTGGTGGAGGTGCAATTTCTTGGGCATCCAAGAAGCAAATTTGCATTACAAGTTCAACAATGGAATCTGAATTTGTGGCTTTAGCAGCTGCTGGTAAAGAAGCTGAATGGTTG